>JAVTVY010048614.1:0-237011 GCA_036873755.1 Hanleya hanleyi
ACATCATGATGTCTTGCCGGCATCATTGAAAACTGTTGACCGCTTCTCTCTTGCAGGAAACAAGCCTATGCTTATGTATACTATGATTGTCTTTTTGAATTTGGTGCTAATAGTGTTATGTGGAAAATGGAATAGGTCTTTGGATTATGGACGCGGATATTCTCTAATGGACGACGGCTGGATTATGAATGACGGACTAGACGCTTGTAACTCCATCGTGCACGCTTAAGTCCAATTTACGTACAAAGTATGGTTGAATGTCTGGTTCTACAGACGGTGACCATCCATTCGTAATGAAACACCGTACAGGCGTCAACAATGGACCACGGTCTGTCAATCGTTTGATCTCTACAGCCGTTACAGGCGAGGCGTTCAGAAATTTCCAAGCCAGGTTTTTTGTGAATGAATAATCATAGGCAGACAAGGTTAATGCCCATCGTTGGATCCTGGACGAAGCGAGGATTAGAACGGCTTTGGTTTCACCAAATAAAGTTTGAAGTGGCTTATGATCGCATGTGATCTCAAAATGTCTGCCGAACAGATAAACATGGAACCTTTTGACTCCAAAGATAACTGCGAGTCTTTCTCTAGTAATGAATAGTTCTGTTCATCGGGAGCTAGGGTACACGACGTGAAAGCGATCCATCATTCACTCAGTGCGACAGTACCGCCCCAATGGCATATGGTGAAGCGTCACAGGCCAGTACCAAATCTTTGACAGAATACTAGTGAACGAGAACTTTAGAATAATTTAATAAGTCCTTTGGTGCCTGGAAAGCTTAAGCTTGCATTCGATCCCAGTGTCACTCGTTTTCCTCAACAGAAGATGTAAGGGGGGTCAAAACTGTCGAGAGGTTGGAAAGAAACAACCATAATAGTTCAAGAGTCCGAGCTACGACTTGAGCTGTGTGGTATTCTTTGGAATCGGGGCTTATTGCACGCACTTCCTCTTCCACGGGATGCAAGCCATCAGCGGCGATTCTGTAACCAAGATGGATAATTTGTTTCGCCTGAAAGACAGACTTTTCTACATGGTCACACATGCCAGCCTCGTACAATCGCTTGAGAACCATTTTCAAATTTCTCATATGGGCTGCTTCAATCTCACTTATCGCCAAACTATCATCCTGATATGCGCAGACGTGTGGAATACACCATAGCAACGTGCCAATGCTCCTTTGAAATTACAACACATATAAGCCCTCGTGTCGGGACTGACGGAGAGGACGAAATTTCAAGCGGAAGTCGGTTGCAAAAAAAATAATCCACCTTGTGTATTTATGATGGTATACTTCTTTGACTGCTCATCGAGGGGTAATTGCACTACTTGAGTCAATTTTGGTGAACGTTTTCGCTCCACTCAAGATTGGCATAAACCCGTGGAATCGGGTAGATGTTCAACTTTGCCACCTGATTTACTGTGACTTTGTAGTCACTACATACTCGTATTGGAACGCCAATCTTCAGTACCTGCACGAGGGGTGCAGCTCAGTATAAAAACTTCTATCGGGTCAATAATTCCTTCCTGTTGGAAACGATCCAACTCGGCATCCACCTTTGACCTCAAACTGGTCGCGGTTTAAAGAACTTCGGCTGGGTTGTAGGATCGACGTGAATTTTTGCTGTCATGTTTTTAACCTTTCCAAGCCCATCACGGAACACTTTAAGCTCACAGACGGTTTGTTTCACATATGTCCCTACTCTCATTGTCTCTCCCGCTGATTCACACCGCATATTTCGCGCCTCTTGGCCGTTAGGGGGCGTTTATCTGGTTATCCAATCACCTTGCCGTAATAGCTCGGAGGTACCCAGATTTCTCATACTAATCACGATTGGCTAACTACAGGGGTAAAAGCGTTCGGTGTCCGGTTATTTTCGTTTAGTTTGACCTAACGAAACGCGAACGGAACGAAATGTAAACGCGTTCCAAACGATTGTAGGAAACGAAACGCTTTCAATATCGCTTAATTGTTCTTTTGTCAAAACGCGTTTCCCTCGTCAGACGCGTTTGCTCTGATCGAAACGCGTTTATGAACACGTTTTATAAACGCATTTCGAACGCGTTTCTCTTTTCGTTCAACTCGCGCAAATTTGTGTTTTGATTTTGCAAACCAGGCCAAGAAGCCCTCGTGTAGGGGCTTTCTCCAGCCGCTATTATAATCCTTGTGCTATGAAATAAATATATGTGGCATAGCCTTTAATATACAAGGGTAAAAACGTTGTGCCCGTTTTTTATGTTCAGTTCACGCCGCAAACTAATGAAACTAATGAACACAAACGAAACTACCGGTATTTCTAAACGCTAGCTAAAGGAACGCTTTTTTAACTTAGCGATTTGATAGGAATATTCGATATCGTTTTGTTTATATATTGCGCTAAGCTTAAATCTTTTCGTTCACCAAGCGAACAATATTTGTCTTCACGTACCAAGCGAAATGATTAGTCAGGCGTGTGATACAAAGCCGAAAAAGCGTTTCGCCCGACCTTGACTCCATGCAGGTTTTAATCAACACTCAGTTGCCGAATCATTGTACAAATAAAAAAAAAAACAAATAGTATTCTCGCCCGACGAAGCAACCGTGGTGTGGATGGTAATGCTTATTTAACAACAATAAAACGCATTCCGAATAATAAACGCGTCCGTGAAACGCGTTTCAAGCGAAATTGACATACCGAGGATCAAACGCGTTTGCGAGGTATAATCGCGTTCTTTGAGAAGCAAACGAAACGAATACAAAACGCGTTCAGAACGCTATTGAAACGCGTTTCAACGGCTAATAGAACGATAATATACGGGAAAAAACGGACACCGATATATAATACGGATTTGATATTTTTTGAACATCATGATGTCTTGCCGGCATCATTGAAAACTGTTGACCGCTTCTCTCTTGCAGGAAACAAGCCTATGTTTATGTATACCATGATTGTCTTTTTGAATTTGGTGCTAATACTGTTATATGGAATATGGAATAGGTCTTTGCTACTGCGGGTATGGAATATGGAATAGGTCTTTGGATTATGGACGCGGGTATTCTCTAATGGACGACGGCTGGATTATGAATGACGGACTAGACGCTTGTAATTTACCCCTGTACTTGGTCGAAATTACGTCACACCCACATTCTCAACAGCGTCATACATTCTGGATAATGAGGTCACGATTCTCACTATTTTGACCGCGAGCCTCCCTCTCACACCATCGCACCAAGGAACTTTTTCCGTAATTATTAACAGTCAACATTAAATTCAAAATCTAAAAAACTTAAACGGTGTAGTTAGGTTATTAATTTAGGCAACTCGATCTCCTTATATACTCATGACGATGAAGCAATGTCTTATCAGTGCGATTTTAACAAAATTAGCGACTGTGTTAATTATTTAAAGGGATTAGTGAACAAATTTTTGTTACTAAACATAACGACAATGGAGGAAGTTATCGAAAATCTATTTGCTATTAACCCTGACATTAAAATAATTATGAGCTATTTTGCCGTTTAATACTATTTTTGCCGTTAACGACATGTGAACGTTTGACAAGGGAGACAACTAATATTGCTTCGTTTCACAGTTGATTGTGAAGAAATAGTTCACTAGTTTCACGCGTTGTACCACAGTTATCACTAGGTTGATGTGATATACGTCGGGCATTTTAGTACCTTTACCGAGAGACTAATCTGCGCAGCTTAGCCCGTCATTTGAGAGAAACAGTGTATGGTGACTGGCCGAAAGATCTCACACTCACTGAGCGAAAAGGTGGCGAATGCCCGGATAATGGTTGCCGTGATGAACAAAGGGGACCGAGACTCTTCCGTGGGAGTGATATTCATAGACCATCGCCGGTTGGCCTGTGCGAAGCGCCCCCTAACGGTCAAGAGCGAAATATGCGGTGTGAATCAGCGGAAGAACAAGGAGAGTAGGGACGTAAGTGAAACAAGCTGTTTATGAGCGTAGGAACGCTTCAGGATAACTTTCGATTATAGGTACATGTGACAGCGAGTCCCTCACATGACAAATCTCCGTCCATTCTGACCGAAAGATCTTCAGCCAGTCGCGACCTACTAATTCTGGACTGTTTCCTTCAACAACAACAGCAACAACCTTGACTTTGGACGTCTGATTCTTATATTCCAACATCAACCGTACCGGCGAGGCTGATGTTCTCACCTTTGATCAATCATAGCTGGTGATTCACAAAACACATTTATTTATAATGGAAACTGATGCACCTTCTTCACTGTTATCCTGCAGGACGTTTTCTCTGGATTGATCGGACTGTTCCGCATGTTCTTTTCTTATTCCACCTTTTGCGAGTACACATTTTTGCGATGTGACCTTTTTCATAACACGAATGGCACTCCGCGTCCTTAACCCTATCTAGCCTGAGCGATTTGGGGTGTACCGCAACATTTGGGGAGGAGAAAGTGACCCCCTCATTTATTTTCGCTATCGCTAATGCTAGAAGGCTGAAACTTACCACACCATATCTTTGCTCTGGTCAAGCTTCACAAGAAAATGTAAAAAAAAATCCTAGATTGCCGCCGTAAGGACGTCACAGTGCCGTCATTTTCAAAAAGAGCATTTTTTGAACGATTTTTTGGACAGAATTTTTGAATTTTTTTATTTCGTTTTTTTTCTTCGCAAAAACTGTATGATAACTCAGTAAATAATAACCTTATATGAAATAAAATAGGTTCTACCCACTTTTCCATGCATAAAAGCACAAATTTTGAAGAAATCTGACAAAAACATCACTTTTCTGTCCCGCATGAACACCATTTTGGATTTACCCATGAATCTCTCTGGTTCATGCAAATAGGCTCAAAATGACCCCAATATGATTATCTACAAAGTCACGGATTCGCGGCTCTCAAATTTATGTCTTTTCGGAGAAAGGAGCAAAAACAACAGGGGCGGAAGTGATGTTCTTGAATAAGTTCACATAACTGTTTGAAAGTTCGTTCCGATGGCTTGTCTCTGGTCACCAAACTACGCATAAGCCCCACAGTTGCCTGGTCTGTGGGATATTGGATGGACTATGTCTACGTATAAATTTGTTCAAAAAAATATATATATATTGTTCAAATCTTTTTCAATGTGTTTCTCTTTCATCTTTGGCTCAATTAAAGTCATTCCCTTTGATGTCAATCCGAGTTACTACAGGTTTTAATTTTCTACCATACCCTGAACTCTTAGATGGAGAAACATCTATGAAATGATGTGATTTCATAAGTCGGAGGTCCAATTTATATAAAAACGGCGAGTAAAAACTCTGTCCCCCTCGCCTGACGAGGTGAGTTATTTACGCTAAAAAATCAGTTTTATTAGGAATCCATGTCATTTATATCAACTTTCTAAAAATATGTATATGAAAAACAAATCACACGATATAAATGTGTATATCACAGTTATATCACTCACACTACTGTGGTTGTATTAAAAAACTTTTCTACCTCATTCAGTACAAATTTACGAAAATTGAATTTAAAGGTAGGGTATGTTTTTGAGAGCTGGATATCACCAGGCAGCTCATTCCATGCTCCGGTTGCATGAAATTTGAAAGAATTCTTGTGACATTTGTCAACATATATATTCAGTTTGGCACTGGCTCTTGTAAAATGCCGAGTCATATTTGATAACAATGGAAAACGTTCTGTTAAATATGAAGGCGCCAGGTTGTTCAAATCTTTCCACATAGGTGTACATCTATTGAATATTATACGTTGATATACACTTGGAAATTTGAGGCCAGAAGCAGGTCATGAGCGTGAATCCTGGGGTGACTCTCGAGAATAACACACATTACCCTATATAACGATTCATGATATGTGTTGTATCTCAGGTACGCTTTTATTGTACCTGTTCATGTGGCAACATGGATGACATGACCACACGGCCCCTAGCACCGGCATAAGCGGTATTAGATACAAATCTAGAGAGCTATGATGGAAAGGCTCGTATTTGGTAATTGGTGAGCTGTGTCGCTGTGACAACTCGTACACTGGGGATTGGTGAGCTGTATCGTCGTCAGATGAAAATGACAGCATTTAACACAAAAGACTAGCCTGTAAGGCCCGAAGTCGACCCAGCATCAACTTCCCACAACGCCAACATATATCAAAGACCAAAAGGTCTGTACAGGGGGCGGGCTTTTGGGACGAAACGTCCACCAGCAGAATCTCGCCATATACAGGTAAAAATTACAACGCATATAAGGGAAGTGGGAAGAGGTGCCGACATACTGACAGAGGCACATGATTTCACAGTATAGTCTTCTGGTTAACCTGTTCTAAAGCACATACCAAGAATCTAACGATTCATGATATGTGTTGTCTCTCAGGTACGCTTTTATTGTACCTGTTCATGTGGCAACTTGGATGACATGACCACACGGCCCCTAGCACCGGCATAAGCGGTATTAGATACAAATATAGAGAGCTATGATGGAAATGCTCTGACAACTCGTATTTTGGTAATTGGTGAGCTGTGTCGCTGTGACAACTCGTACACTGGGGATTGGTGAGCTGTATCGTCGTCAGATGAAAATGACGGCATTTAACACAAAAGACTAGTCTGCAAGGCCCGATGTCGACCCAGCATCAACTTCCCACAATGCCAGCATATATCAAAAACCAAAAGGTCTGTACAGGGGGCGGGCTTCGGGGACGAAACGTCCACCCGCAGAATCTCGCCATATACAGGTAAAAATTACAACGCATATAAGGGAAGTGGGAAGAGGTGCCGACATACTGACAGAGCCAGATGACTTCACAGTATAGTCTTCTGGTTAACCTATTCTAAAGCACATACCAAGAATCTAACGATTCATGATATGTGTTGTATCGCAGGTACGCTTTTATTGTAGCTGTTCATGTGGCAACTTGGATGACATGACCACACGGCCCCTAGCCCCGGCATAAGCGGTATTAGATACAAATATAGAGAGCTATGATGGAAATGCTCTGACAATTCGTATTTTGGTAATTGGTGAGCTGTGTCGCTGTGACAACTCGTACACTGGGGGATTGGTGAGTTGTATCGTCGTCAGATGAAATCTAACGATTAATGATACGTGTTGTATCGCAGGTACGCTTTTATTGTACTTGTTCATGTGGCAACTTGGATGACATGACCACACGGCCCCTAGCACCGGCATAAGCGGTATTAGATACAAGACCAATGAGATCGTCATTGTCTATATTCTAATGCAAGTGTTCTGTAACAGACTTGTCTTGGTAGAGTGCCCTTTGCGAACCTTGATTGAGCACAATTTAGCAAGCCTTGTTCAGTTAAACAGTCATATAGTTTATTATGAACAAGACGTTCTATAGGACTTCAGACATTATCGCGATAACCGAAATAAAGCGGTAATTGCCAGGGTCTTGCTTTTTGAAAATAACCAAAACTTTGGCACTTTTCCAAATTTGGGGAATTTTGCCAGTCGAACGGAACAAGTTGAACAGAAAAGTGAGACTTCGGGAGAGGACTGGGGCACATATTTTCTACAGTTTTGCTTGATACTGATCTTTTTTCTCAGAGATACTGTTAAGCAGGTTTAGAACATAAGATTCATAGATGGGACTGAAAGCAAAACACCTTTCTATTTATGACAAGTATTTGTTCAAGTAAAATTGAAAATCGAAGGATGGGGGACAAACTTGCAATGTTAACGTAAAAGGCGTTGAAAGAGTTTGAAATTTCTTTGCATTCTGATATGATTCTGCCATTTATATCAAGACATGAAATACGAGAATCTTTAAGATTTGGGAGCAGCTCTTTAAGAAATGACCACATTGCTTTACTGTCTCCCTTGGTGTTCTCAATACTCGATGTAAAGTAAATCCTTTTGACAAAGTTATCATGTTATTGGCTTTATTAATCAGAGGTCTATAAAGTCTCCAGTGTTCGCTGAGATTAGCTTCAATGGCTTGTTGGTGAGCCTTATCTCTGGCGAAACGAGCCAGTTCCATTTATTCAGTATACCAAGAATTGGTCAATTTCTTGTTTGAGGTTCGAAAACGTTTGGTGTGTACATGTAGGACAATGAGACTATAAAATATCATCAAATAAAAGTTTCCATACATTAAGTTAAAAGCTTCTGGTTGTAATATATCGGTGATTGCCTGGAGGCTCCCGTGAACCCTAACAATAAAGTTCATGAGATGGTCTGCAACAGAGACACAAACGACACCGGCAGTAAACTTACCAATGGTTGTGAATGTCAGATCTGTACATGTACTTGTGTTTTGAGTTATTCTTGTGGGGCTGGATTAGTCCATAGTCGTGCATGAGGCCAATAAGTCGTTTTGAGTCATCAGGTTTAAAACAGTCCATGTTGAAATCCCCAGTTATGACACATTGGACTTTACTGTTGTCTAGCAGCTGTATGTTTTCCTCTAAGTATGTAAACCAATCATGCCTTGAAGAGAAGTGCCAAAACAAACTGCACACAATAATGGGTCTACAGTTGGTTCTTTTTATCTCAACATGACAGTTCATTATATTCGGGTGGTCAAGATCCGGCCTTTCTTCGCAGTCAAATTTCCCGGTAATGAAAAAATCCAACACCCTAGGCACCAGTCCAGTTTCTTGGATTAGGCCGATGATAAAAAACATGCGATTCAGTTTCAACGATGGATTTTTCAAAGTTTTCATTGAGCCATGTTTCAGAACAAGCTAAGATGTCAGGATTAAGATCGTGAATTAGCCTATGGACTTCTTCAATGTGGCACAAGATTCCACCTCCTCCTGTGTTGATATAAGCAATCTTAAGGCCTTTACAGTTGGACTAAATTGAGTTTCCGTCTAACAAACCAGCTCGAGGAAGGTCCACGCGAAGCTGAGTTTTGATGAGCTGTATTATAATCTGATTGGCTTCCTGCAGCACTTACATTGAAAACTGAGTCAGAAAATGGTGGTAGAGTACATGAATCACAGTAAAAGTTCCTTAAAGTCACACATTGGTATAACTGAAATGTTGGAATATCCATGTGGAAAAGGACCTTGTATCTTTAGATTGGTAAATGGTCCAAGGTCAGATGCAATACAGAAGTACCAAAATGAAATACTTCCACTAAACGAAATTTTTCAATTAGCATAGAGTACAATATTATATTGTATACTCAGAAAAAAAATCAAGGCATGGAGTCTCATGATTCTCGAGTAACAGGGTCGTAAAGTAGTGCATTTGTGCAAAATAGTTGATTCTTTTGTTCTCTGTAAACATGTGAAGATAAACGATAACCAGAACCAGATTTGGTCTACTACTACGTATTTGAACAGCGAGTATGCTGTATCAAGCTGGTTCTTGTTATCGTTTATTTTCATATGTTTATAGAAAGAAATACGAGGTGTTGTTGCGCAAAAATTGGCGATTTTGCACGAATACACTGTTTCACAACCCTGTTATTAGAGAATGATGAGACACCGTGCCTTGAAACATTTTTGGGTATGCAATATAATATTGTACTTCATGCCAACTGAACAATTTCTTGTATATGTAATATTTTATTTTTGACACTTCTACCGCGCGTGTTCTGGGGCCATTAACTCATCTAAACATACATGGTCCTTTCTGTGGAGCTATACATAAAAGTCACATGCTATGGCATCTTGATTGCATTTGATCGGTTTATTACATTGGCCCCATGGATATTCAATGGGTCCAGGATTTGTAGAAATATCACCGGATGATATGATGGCTAATAAAAAGATATTGTTGTAGATTTTCGGATAAACTCATCGATCTTGCCGAAAGCAGCCATATTGGTCCACAAATTCCAGTGCAGACACTCCGAATTTGCTTCGTCGCCAATTGTAACGTATTCACACGTTGTAACCTGTTTACTCCCTGGTGAAAACCTTCTCACCCAGGTCAAAACGTTTCCACCCAGCTTCTCGCCCGGGTGACAACGTTTCCATCCAGGTGAAAAGTTTTTCACCCGTGAGTGAAGGATTTCATCCAGATGAAACGGATGGACAGTGTCCTTACCTAGAGTGATGCCGAACGAGATGTAAAGGTAGAAGACCGATGTTGCGAAGACGCTGACCACAAGTCCTAAACAAGCTATGATTCCTCCAATAATAGTGGTCATTCTGCAGCCCAGGACGTTCACAAACATGCCTCCAATTATACCTAAAATGATAGCGTTGAAGAATATTGTCAGATTTCCATGCAACTTGGTTTGGGTTTGGGTACAGGCATACCTAGGCAAACCCAGTTCTGTACCGCTCTGTCCAGTTCATGTGAGTAACCTCTACGGGTCATCTTGAAGTTATGGCCTTTTCAAACAAATAGATAATATTTTGAATTGAAACTTTGGGAGAACAATCTGCTACTCAGGAAGCAGCGTTGGTGTGCTTTTCGTGTCCAAGGCTGATTTAGGTCGCGCCTGCGTCCCTGATGAAAAACCCATTTTTTAAGGGGTCCAAGAATGAGCAACATTTATATTATGACCGTTTTGCGAAATAGATCAATTTTGTCGGAAAACTGTGAAAATCTTTCATCTTAATTGACCTTGCCTATAATATTCAGTCAACAGACCAAATTTCTGACAGTTTTGAGAAGTTTTTATGCGAGAAAACGTGGTCTACTTTAGGCACCTAAACAGCGTCTTTGGGTGATGGCAAGTACATGCATTTGTATCGTAGTGGTAGCGAGTGGCATTTGTTTCAAAGTCCCCTGTTTCAGGATATTGATTCAAATTAACAGAAGATCTGTATAACACTGTATAACGCGCATTAAAATTTTCTGGCATTTACGCCACGCCTACATGACTACCCCGTCTCTCTGTCCAATCGACGCGAAGCGCGCTAGTCGGTGAACGCTGACCCTACGATAACAACCAATCAGAATTAGCGGGAATACTTGTGACATCCCACCAGCCAGAGAAGCCACCCAAGCAGCTTGGCTTCTGTTGACATCAAATGATTCCATGATGTCCACGTAGAAGACACTGAGCGAAAATACGAAGGCAATTCCCAGTCCTTGCGATAATAGTGCCGCCATTAATACGACCCATTTCCTCTGAAAAATGTGACGTCCACATCTGTTCTGACTCTCTGTGGCTTCAGTCCTCTCGATGGAAGAATAAGATACTGCGCTAAATCGACGTAAAGTCCCCATAACGAAATAAATTTATGGATAAATATTATAAAAAATTATCATGGTTTCATCCAGTTTCGAATATCTTCTCCGATACCGCTGGTCATAATGCATGTACTGCTTGAAAAACACAATGACCGATCAAAACGCGAAGGTGGCGTTGTATACTGAAAAAAGGGGGTGACTGATGGAGATTTTATTAACAACATGTCACACGACGATGGTAGCATATGGTAACAGATGCCAATGCCGACAGAAATGGCAAGTCAGGACGTTTGTATACGAGGATAAACATACCACATAAATAGATGTATCGAAACAACGGTCTCAAAATCAGAATGTTCATTCATTGCACATCTTCGCAGACGCAGGTCGAACACAAAACGTGTTGCCTTGGCTGAAGATATCACATTTTCTGCATTCGTAACTTGTCGGGGATCTCCGGAGGCGGATAGCCCATCGAATGCCTTGAATCAACCATCTCGCTGGGGGTCTAATACTACCCCAGCCACCATAGAGACTTTTGGACAGGATTCCCGGCCGCGCGCACATCGCCGGAAGTGACATCATATATAGTAAAATAGATGTTTGCCGAACATTTCGATTACTTTTCAAGTCTACATAATACATCTGTTGACCTAGCGTTAAAAAGAATTATCTGGAGATCATTTTCCCTGTTTATCTGGACACAGCATACGGAAAGTAGTTCGCTCATGTGCAAAACGGAAGGAGATGTTCGGCCGGATTCAAACTAAACCGTGCGTACGTGGGTTTTCCCCTAAACATGTACGTCATAGTGCAACGTAGTAACGGTCAACTTCCGCTATTGGAGGCAGGGATGTTGATGAGCCTGTGAAATGGTGCATGCGCTGTGGGGAGGATGGCCTTGAAAGTCATATTGGAATATCACGAGGTCATGTGATTGTTGAGTAGATCATTTGACTACCCCCTGTCTCAACTGGGACAGAATATAACTAGTTATATTCTCTCCCAGGTCCCAACAAGTATGTTTCAGATGGTCTGTCTGATTTATCACAAAATAAAACCGTTCTGAGGTCTGGAATCTATCAATTCGTGTCAAACCTGCATCCGGTATTTGTTCTGCCAAATATGGTTGCATAAGATCAAGTAGAACACGACAAAACAAAAAAAAGTTTGAGATGGAAAATTTCTAGGTTAACCCACAGACCATCGTTCGTCATGTTGTTTGGAGTGACTTTGGACAAGTCCAACCTCAATAATAATAATAACATCTATTTAAACTGAGTAGCTCAATTAGTTCACAGGCTAGTCTTCCTTGAGGTCCAGAAAAGTATTAGTAAAAATATTAGTTAAGACAAATAGACATGTATTAACAGTAACTGAGGGGCGTCAGATAGAGTTCTGCACCCAGGGGAGATAATCCTGAGATAATTGGAACTTTCGAATCGGATTATCTCCGCTCAACCCCATTCGAATGCATGGGTTGTTTTCAATGACACCAGAGGGCGCAACAGCACTTGTCTTGTTAACGGTTTTATCCGCAGTTGACCGATCCACAATAGCATTGATTTTCAACTGGCAGATTCGAAAGCAAACTATGGTATCATTGGGATTATACAAGTTATGCGATACTTTTAATGCGAAAGGTAATACTTTATGATATTATATTTCCATGGGCCATAACAAATAGATTATCAGTAGGGGCCTACATTCGACATAAATTTGGGATCCATAGTGTATAATTTACCCATCGACGGTTCATAAGTCCGCGTTAGTGGTTTGGTTTTGAGTCATGCGTGCTTGGCGATTCCGGTGGGTCACATCTGGTAATTAATATGAAATTCAACTAGGCACAGTCTCGTATTAAAATGACGGACATAGTATCTCGACTCGCACTGCTAGGAATCCATACTGGCATCCATGTTGAAAGCAGAGCATCACTCCGAAACTTCGAACAGCGCGTTACCACGAAGATCAGCTTGAGACGAAAATCCAGGAGAAACACCTCAAATTAGAAGAGATACTTCCGGAGTAGAATCAAGGCAATATCCATTTTATTTGGATAAATATTTTATCTCCTGATAAGGAAGAAATACAATGAGGACTATGTGAGCGAAAACATATCCTACAGCTTGTCGTGTGCTTCACGTGCGGCGATTCACGGTTTACACCGGAGAGGTGCAAAATCCTTACACCAATAATGCGTGAGGTACTACAACTTTGACTGAATCGGCCGAGCAGTCGCGAATGATGAAATTCATGTTGTAGGCTCCTGAGGGTAAAATCGATACCCTTCGTAGATTTCCGCTCGGCACTCTCGCATGACATTGTCTGATCAGAACACGGTTTGGAGATGTCACAGCTCTATAAATATTCCGTGGTCCATATTAGGAGAGATGCAACTGTAGGACCTCTTTAAAATTCGAATTTGATTGGCTATCACGTATCCAAGTCCAAACACTGTACGTGTTGCCTTGTCCTGAACATAACACATTTCATGATCGTCATATTATTTTTGGGATGTCACAGCTCTATAAATAATAATAATAATTCTTTATTTCAGACTCAGATGGTCTATAGAATGAACAAGTAAATAATAAGATGGCAGACAAGAGACAAATTACTGGCGCGTTACATACATTTGGTGAGTCCAATGACAAACTAGACGCGAAGTCTGAGGCAGATCAGAAAGCCGCAAAGTTGCAAGTAAAAAGTTGTCTGACGACATAAGTCTGTTCCGTAGAAAATTGATCTGGCGTCGGATAACCTCATTAAAGCTGGGTACAGAGTTAATTCCAAACATGAAAGTAGCACTACAATTACGTGGGAAGTGCATTAACCAGCGAAATGCGTTGTTGTAAGTGACACGCAGTTTTCTTAAGATACATGTACATGGCGAGTACAAAGACCACAGATGGCTGCAATATATGCTGGTACAGTACGACGTGAACAGTTGCTTCCTGACATCTCGAGAACACATAGAGAACTTTCGAGCCAAAATGTTAGCACGAATGCATAATTTTCTAGTTTGCACAGACATATCATAACTGTCGGTAAGATCACTGGAGATAAAATGACTAAGATATTTGGCGTTGTCAACATAATTCAGCTCTGAGCCAGACAGTTTAACAGGTCATTGAACCTTTTTGGACGAAAACACATGCATACGCATTTGTTAGTGTTGAAGACAATATCATTATAATATAAATATATATATAATATTCCGTGGTCCATATTAGGAGAAGTACAACTGTATGACCTCATTAAAATTCAATTTTGATTGGCTATTCGAGGGAATTGAACATTTCCCGTTTGAAAGTCAATTAAACCAACACTTGCCATATTTGGAAATGGACATCGAACAAAATCCTCGCCGCACGGTGTTGGCAAGTTCATATCTTGATTGGCTATATATGTGTCATCAATAAATGCGGATCCGGTATTTGCTCAAGGATGGTTCTTCATCAAGCACATGCTGGTTTATTTAGACAACATTTTCAAGGACATTGACATTATAACTTGTTGAAATATATCAAAAGAAAATAGTGAAGTATTAACGTCATATACATATAGGTATCCAGTTACATGTAGATAATATTACCCCAGCGTGCTCTTCCCGGGTTTAAAAAGGAATAAGACTCTACCCGGGGAGTTCCCGGGTGTAAAAAGGATAGGACCCAACATCGTGATATGACTGAATTGTAGTTGAAAGCGACGTTAAATCATATTCACTCACTCACTCACTAGATGATATTACAACGTCATCTGCGTCTACAGTAAGGGGGATTTCCCTTCTCTCGCTGTATGGCTATGTGGAGAAACTCCATGCATGCATTCCCTGGAAATTTAACATTGGAAGTCACTGAGGTCTTATGTAGGTTGATCACGTGACCGGAAGTGACACGGATGTGACCCGGATGTCACGTGACCGGATGTGACGTCATCCGCGACGTCAGCTCTACGTAACTTCTCACGTCATCATCCTCAGCCTCATTTATGCGCGGAAATCGGTCCTCTTCCTACTACTTTGGGCAAAGGAACGACTCCGAGTCCGGATATTTAAGTAGGCCAACTTTTTTCCGAGATCTGACCCACTTTCAACCTGGGCAGAATGTGACAGCTGGTGCACGTGACCTTTCTATGTGCGCATGCCCAGTTACCCCCGTTTTGCATTGGCGATCTCTTATATTCTCGTACGTTCGTCTGCTATTTTTGCATTTCTTTCCAATCTGGACAGCATAGCACGGACAATGACACACAGGGCCACGCCCACCAGCACACAGCAGCCGATCACAACCAGAGACGAGTTATATGTTCCTGTCACATCCGCCATCCAGCCTGGAAGATCAAACATATTTAGTTAGAAATCCTTCATACTTCTACATTCCTCATACTGTGACAATATAAACCGGATATGGCGATCTCGCAACCTCACTCTCTCGTCTTCAGTTACATAGAGGGGTGTAGTGATTTTGGGATATAGCCTTACCCGGCATCAATACACTCAAGAACAGGCACAAAATTATCTTTTGTGACGAATCCTGAAATAACATTACAAAGGGAAAATATTCAACAATTTCGGCAAGGCTTTGGTGTAAGACCTTCCATTGAAAAGATAATATCCTGGACAAAAGACTGACAATACAACTTGCAGCAGATCCTTTGTCAATTATATTTCGTGAGTCTTACACCAAATCGTTGCCACAATTTCAGTGTCTTGATATACAGTTGAGGGATTTGCCTAGGCAATCACATTATTCGGCTTGAAAATGGCAAAGTCTGAAGTACAATTTCCCATACTCAATCCAGTGGTTGTTTCACATGCAGAGTGGAAGGGCTTCATGCAAACACACTTGGAGTGTATTGTTATGATGACTCGTGGTTTGGATCTATGGGTTGGCTTTTTCATGCTTAGTCTTACATGGCGTGTCATTGTGATGTGCGTGGGGTGAACAATATGGTCTATCTGGACTTCTTTATCGTAGCCTGAGTAACAATTCTCTGGTGATATTTGCATGAAGGAAGAGCTGACAGAGTCCGGGCTCCTGTCTCATTCAAACAGCTGCTAAAGGTAGGCCTAGGCCTAAAAATTCTGAGGCAATGCCTGGAAATGGCATATTGTATGTTAATTTGAGGGCCGTGCACTGTGACATGTTGTTGTTGTGGTTCAAATTTGTTTTCACACTCTAAAATGTTGCAGTGTTTTGAAGTTACAAAAATTTCACGTACACATGGATATAAATTTAGGCTTTATGGATGCAAAACTGATTTTAAAAAAATCCACAATTCTGTTACAACAACAACATGCCACACTCAAGGAACCTTGCAATGTTTTATTCGTGTACAAGGGACCATGCATTTACTAAAGTAAGGAGATTTCAACATAAACTTTGGGTTACTGCCAAGATATTTCAGATGCTAAGTAAAGATTCAAGATGGTATTTATGGAAATTGACCATCAAAGTTAATTCTAACGGTGTGTGCAAATGTTTTGCTACAAATAGTTTCTATTTTTACCCTTGTGTCTGAGTTGTACCACAGACTTTGCCATTTTCAAGCGGACTAATGTGACTGCCAAGACAAAGCCCTTAATCGTAGAGATTTCCCTCGGGGATACGGCAAGCCCACTAAGAAAATCGCATGGTGGTCACTGCCAACCTCCGTAAAAATGATATCAATTTGATATCGTAGCAAGCAAATGTTAATCTGCTTCAGTGCAGGCGAAATAATGCATTTTTATTGAAAATGAGGCAAATATATTTCACTGATTCATCTAACATTCCTATATATTATTCCTTATATACAAATTTCAGAAGGCATCTGTCATGCGCAAACAATATTCGCTTCAATTTCCGTTACCTTTCTCATGGAATCTCATCATCGCATGCTGATAGCAAAGTACGAACGTAGCGTGCAAGATCTATGGCGCTACGTTTCGTAACTTGTGTCTAATTCCGCTTAACCCGGGGCTAGGGCCGTATGAACCCATGTACTTCAAGAACCAAATGGTACTCATATGAACAGTCACAATCAAAGCGTGACTGAGATACATCATTCTTAGATGACGACTTTACAACGAATATTATGGATTAAGAATACTGATCAGCGATACGGATTTGATATTTTTGGAACATCATGATGTCTTGCCGGCATCATTGAAAACTGTTGACCGCTTCTCTCTTGCAGGAAACAAGCCTATGTTTATGTACATGTATACTATGATTGTCTTTTTGAATTAGGTGCTAATACTGTTCTATGGAAAATGGAATAGGTCTTTGGATTATGGACGCGGATATTCTCTAATGACGGACTAGACGCTTGTAACCTTACAGATACGGTACCTTTAATTGACAATTCATGACTTTGATGTGAAGTAGAGCCCTATCCGGAAAAAGAATGATCTCTCCATTAATCGCTGCCGCTCTTTAAGGTCGAAGGTATGAAAATCTGCTTCCGGTAAGTAATCGCTTCCCTTTCGCGTTCGCAAAGGTTCTCGCAATTATTTTACATAATAGACTGAGAAAATTCCCTGAAGTACTTGTTTGAAAAACTACTTATAAAGGGCATCTGTATCTGTTTGTTACATAAGAATCTATATCTCCTGTATAAATCATATCAGAAGTTCCTGAAAACTATTTTCATGAACTTCTGATCATATAGTTAATTTATTAATTAAAATAATTGCGAAGGACTACTTTGGTACCTACCAGATGTTTCCTGTACCAATGCACCTCTAATGGAAAAATGGAGATAAACCTTTCTGAATTAGGCTTTAGTCCCCCTATTCTTATCGGCAACCAAGTCGGCATATAAGGGCAACTTACATGTGAACATGAGAGTGAGACTCACAAAACCCCTCGGCTTCCCCAAAGCAATTGAGGAATATGCTGAGATGTGCAACATTTTATGGCTATACTAATCATCCAGAATTGTCCTTTTTAGAGAATATTATCAATTCTGCATATATAGCAGCTACATGTACATTCAAGAATATATATATCACAAAATCATATCCAAGATTTTTACACCAGAAAAGGGGCATAACTCCATAAAATAAGGGCCGAGACGTTGAATTTTTTGTACGCTTTTAGAATACAACTAGATAAATAAGTTTGCAAAATGTAACAGCTGTACCGAACAAGGATCTGCAGATATATATTGTACATTCAACTACAGATCACAGAATCAGAGATTATTACATCTGAAAGGGGCATAACTCCATAAAATATGGGCCGAGACAACTAATTTTTTGTAGGCATCTAGACTACAACTGGATAAAAAAGTTTCCTCATAACTTGGTAGCTGTACCAAACACAGTTAATTATATATAACTGGTTACATTCAAACATATATCACAAAATCAGAGATAACTGCGCCCGAAAAGGGGCATAACTCTGTAAAATAAGGGCCGAGGCGGCATATAAGGGCAACTTACATGTAAACATGAGGGTGAGACTCACATAACCCCTCGGCTTCTCCCAAGCAATGGAGGAATATGTTGACAATGTGCAACATATTATGGCTATACTAATCATCCAGAATTGTCCTTTTTAGAGAATATCATCAATTCTGCATATATAGCAGCTACATGTACATTCAAGAATATATATATCCCAAAATCATATCCAAGATTTTTAAACCAGAAAATGGGCATCACTCCATAACATAAGGGCCGAGACGTTGAATTTTTTGTAAGTGTCTAGAATACAACTAGATAAATAAGTTTCCGAAATTTAGTAGCTGTACCGAACACGGATCTGCAGATATATCTTGTACATTCAACTACAGATCACAAAATCAGAGATTATTACATCTGTAGGGGGCATAACTCCAGACAACTATTTTTTATAGGCATCTAGACTACAACCGGATAAAAAAGTTTCCTCATAATTTGGTAGCTGTACCAAACACAGTTAATTATATATAACAGGTTACATTCCAACATATATCACAAAATCAGAGATAACTGCGCCCGAAAAGGGACATAACTCTGTAAAATAAGGGCCGAGCATAGTAATTTTTTGTTGGCTTCTAGAATACAACATAAATAAGTTTCCAAAATATAGTAGCTGTATCGAACACAGTTCTGCAGATATAGTTGGCTACATGCAAGCATATAGGACGGAAAGAGAAATTTATATATCTGTAAAGGGGCATAACTCTGAGGGGAACCACTTTCGATAGGTGTCTAACTTATCACTAGATAAATAAGTGTTTATAAAATTTGGTGGTTTTGCTCAAGCGGTTTTGCCTAAAATGCGATAACGGCGGACGGACGGACGTACATGGCGACGACAATAACCTGAGGCCAAAATGACCGAGGGGTAATAAAAACAGGTTAGTTTCTTAGCAATCTCCGTAACCTTAGATGGTTTAACCACAGAAATACCATCTCATCACGAATCTATGTAAATCCAGAAGAAATTGTTGTTGTAAAAAGGTCAGATTGTTATGATGATCTCGAAGAATACAAGACAAACTTATCCATGATATCGAACGATTTTATCATGTCACGGCTATTAGATGGTACATGAATTTCCGTGATAATACAACCTTAGTTTACTCTGATTGGTTCCGTACATGTACAAGGGAGATTACCTACCAGTTAATGGAGGAGCCACCAGGATAGAGACACCGTGGGCTGTCGTCTGCAGGCCAAAGGCTGTTGGGAATAACTTGGGATCAATCATCTGAGCTGGAATGGCGGCGAATGTAGCCATCATTACACCTACAGCCACGCCACTGAATATGGAGACAACTACAAGATGGTCAAATGTCAACGCCCACGGGTATATCAGAAATGTGACTCCTAGTACCAGAGCTGAGATTATATGCAAGTCCAGGGCAAGAACAGTTTGCTTAATTTGTATCAGACAGGCGAGCAAACGGCCACAAGTGTTCCCGACGTTGTAATACACTATTAACAAAAGTCCACCGTGTCGCGAACAGCCCTTTGATATCGCGAAATCTACCATTATGGAAAACATCAGAGCGACGCCGAAGCCAAGCATGAATCTGGCCAGAAGGTAGACCAGGTACGGTCTGGATTTGAACACTTCCATATCTAAGAGTAGGTTGACCACCTGTGCTAGAGATCGCGGATTATTCCGCTCTACTCGCAAAGGTTTCATAAGGCCTCCCAGGACACACATATTCAGCATGACGCCTGCAAGGATAAGCAAAGTCCCACGCCAGGTGTAAATATCAGTCAACCCCTCATACAGGAGTGGATATAGTAATAAACCCGCGGAGTTTCCGATCATGACAAGGGCGAGGGCCCTCGCTCGACCCTCTGCGAAATACTCGCAGACTGAGGCTGTTGAAGCGCTGAATTGAAGGGTGACAGCAAATCCTGTGACGAAGAAACAATTTAACATATGGATGGATCAACAACGTCTGGTAGGTCTATGCTAATTCAGGCTGTTAGAGCTTCAATGTAAAGGCTGGCATCAAATCCTGTGGAGGAGAAACTATATAACATATGGAACAACAATTTCTGGTAGGCCTATGCTAATTTAGGCTGCTAGAGATTCAACGTAAAGGCTGGCAGCAAATCCTATGACGGAGAAACAATATAACATATGGAACAACAACTTCTGGTAGGCCTATGTGAAGTTAGGCTGTTAGAGCTCTAATTTGAGGACTGACATCAACTCCTGTGACGGAGAAACAATAGAACAGACGAAACAACTTCTGGCAGGCTTATGGGTAGTTAGGCTGTTAGAGCTCCAATTTGAAGACTGACATCAACTCCTGTGACGGAGAAACAATATAACATATGGATGAACAACTTCTGGTAGGTCTATGCTAATTTAGGCTATTAGAGCTTTAACTGGAAAGCTAGCGTCAAATCCTGCAATGGGGAAACACTATAACGTATGGAACAAAAACTGTTGGTAGGCCTATGCTAGGTTAGGCTGTTAGAGCTGCAATTTGAAGGCTGACATCAAATCCTGTAATGGAGAAACAATATAACAGATGAAACAACAACTTCTGGTAGGTCTATGCTAATTCACGCTATTAGAGCTTTAACTTGAAGGCTGACGTCGAATCCTGTGACAGAGAAACACTATAATATATGGACCAAGAATTTCTGGTATTCTATATTCTCTAAAATTATATATTGATAAAACCCGATGTCAAAACAATAGACGTCATATTTCTTGTTATACATCGGAGCAAACTATGTACATTACGAGGGATCAGCATAACGGTGTCCGGACACCGATCTTTGATGACCTATAATGCAGGATATGTTCTAAAGTATTAATAATGTATCTGAATATGTATTACTAGCTATTATGGAACGGTGTCTGTATGTACGAACTAGTTAGCAGCAAAATCAGTCAGTCGGAGTTTGTCATGATTATTTTCTAGTACTATATTTACCATACACAAAGGCAGTTTTACTCTAATCACTTTGTCTAATATATATATATATATATGTATATATAATCTGTTGGAGAGAAACAATGTGACGTTGAAGTAACACCGTTGGAGCCTGTTTGCTAAACTAGGCTATTGGAGCGCTGACTCCGCCTTTTACACATTATTAAGAGAACAAAGAAAAGCCTGTTTGTGCGGTGACCCCTGACTGCAGCTGATCAGCTAGTGGTTCGTAATATTTCACTTTGCCCCATCTTTTAACCCAGGAGAATATTTTGAGCTGGTAAGAGCTGCTGTGAACCTGATATTATACAGCCCTGCAAATTGAAAGTATGCCGGTCAGAGTTGTGTCCCTTGTACCAGTCTGCAAATCAGCACTGACCGACTTCGCCAAATGAAAGTTGAAAAAGCCGTTTTTTTGGCGCGAAGAATGAATTTCTTTCCTCAAGGGAAGATTTGGATAATAAAAGTGAATATATTCCGAAGATTGATCCACTTGGGAAGTAATAAACGGATGGCGTTTGGAAAGGTAGGCTTTCGTTCTTTTTTGGAAATCTCTTGAAACGACCGTGTTAAACGCTTCTATTCCGAACATAGAGGTCAGGGTATGGTAGAAAATTAAAAACTGTAGTAACTCAGCTTGACTAAAAAAAGAATGACTTTAATTGAGCCAAGGATGAAAGAGAAAAACACTTATAAAAAATATTGAAAAAAATTCGATTTGAAAAAATATATGTATATTTATTAATTTTCTTAATTTATTGAGAAAAAAAATATACGTAGACATAGACTATCAAATATCCCACAGGCAGAATGCATGTTAGTTATATCAACTGTTTTACAACGGAGCCAATAAAATATGATAAACAAAAAATATGTACATAAAAAAATCACACAATATAAATGAGCATATCACAGTATTATATCACTTACGCTACAGTGGTTTTATCACAGACAATCATAACCATACGTTCAAACAAACTTTTGTACCTCGGCCATTACAAATTTACAAAATTTGAATTTAAAGGTATTGTATGTTTTTGAGAGCTGGATATCACCAGGAAGCTCATTCCACGCCCTGGTTGCATGAAATTTGAAAGAATTCTTGTGATATTTGCCAACATATATATTCAGTTTGGCACTGGCTTTTGTGAAATGCCGAGTCATATTTGATAACAATGGAAAACGTTCTGTTAAATGTGGAGGTGCCAGGTTGTTCACAACCTTCCACATAAGTGTACATCTATTGAATATTACACAGGCAATTCTTCACAGACATGTACTGAGCTGTACACAATTGAACGGTACTGTACAGAAAGGCCCACCGTACTGGGCTGTAACTGAACAGTTCCTGTGTGGTAATCACAGGTCAGAAATGAACTGAGCAGTACATGTCAGTTAGCAACAGCCTGGTTCCAAGAGGTAACTGAGCAGTACTGCACAGTAACAGGTGGGTTACTGTTCAGTTACCATGCAGTACTGTTCAGTCCTGTTCCCTGTGGCACTGTACAGTATCCAATCAGTACTGACCAGTTACTGAGTGGTACTGTGCGGATACGGGACCGAGGTGTACCGTTCCGGGCCCTTCCTTGCGGTTACCATTCAGTTACCACATGGTACCAACCTGTGGAAATTTGGCTGTGTATACGTTGATATACACTTGGAAATTGAGCTCAGAAAGCAAAGCCGGTGACTCCGGGGATGACTGTCGAGAATAACACGCATTACCCTATTCTGGGTTCTTTGCGAATACGAGTGATCGGTATATGCCCCCATACATTAGAGCAATAGTCGAGATGGGGGAATACGAGCGTGTGGTATAGAGTTTGACGCATTTTGATAGGAAAAAATGGCGAGACTTTCTTGAGAATGCCAGCAGCTCTATTTAGTTTTGATACAGACGAATTGAGATGATCTCTGAATTGCATCTTTTTGCCGACAGTTACCCCGAGATAGTCTATGTTCGTGGTTTGGGAAATGTTAGTTCCATCAACTTCTAAGGACAGCGTACAATCTGTGACCCTACTATACGTTTTGCAATACTGCATATAATCATACATTTGTTTGTTTTTTTCCGCATGAAAGCTTTACTTTTTAGCTCTTAGCCAATCATGGACAGAGGCCAATTCAGTTTGCAGAACTGAACGGATTTAATTTAAGTCTTTGTTACCATAGTAAAGCATACCTAATGATGCATGAACAAGATTCAGACGCGGACAGATCATTTACATATAATACAAAAAGTAAGAGCCCTAATATCGAGCCTTGGGGTACGCCAGTTTTCACTAGCATTGATTCAGGATATGCACCGTCAAACAGACACCTGTGTGCGATCAGACAAGTAGTTACTGAATCATTCTAAACAGTTTGCACCAAGGCCATAATGTGAGCGTTTCTAGACTAAGATGGAATGGTCCACTTCGTCAAAGGCTTTCCTTAGATCCAGCGACACAAGACCAATGAGATCGTCCTTGCCTAGAGATTAATGCAAGTGTTCTGTATAACTCTAATAGAGTGCCCTTTGTGAAACTCTGAGCAGAACTTAGAAAGCCTTCTTCAGTTGCCATGAAGTACAATATTATATTGTATACTCAGAAACATTTCAAGGCATGGAGTCTCATCATTCTCGAATAACAGGGCCGTGAAATTGTGCATTCGTGCAAAATCGCCAATTTTGAGGCGAAAACACCTCATATTTCATTCTATAAACATATGAAGATAAACGACAATCAGAACCAGCTTGATACAGCATACCCGCTGTTCAAATACGTAGTAGACCAAATCTGGTTCTGGTTATCGTTTATCTTCATATGTTTACAGAGAACAATAGGAATTGTTTTCACCCCAAAATCAACTATTTTGCACGAATGCACTACTTCACGGCCCTGTTACTCGAGAATCATGAGACTCGTTGCCTTGAATTTTTTTCTGAGTATACAATATAATATTGTACTTCATGCCAATTGAACAATTTCTTGTAGTGGAAGTATTTTATTTTGGTACTTCTGTTTTGCACCTCACCTGGGGCCATTTCCCCATCTAAAGATACCAGGTCCTTTCCGTGGAATCATACATCACAGAGGTCACATGCTATGGCATCTTATTACATAGGCCACAAGGATTGTTTACTTCGCCGCCAATTGTAATGTATTCACACATTGTAGCCTATTTTCTCCCGGGTGAAAACCTTCTCATCCGGTTGAAAATCCAGATCAAAACGTTTTCACACAGCTTCCCTCCCGGTGACAACGTTTCCACCCAGATGAAAAGGTTTTCATCCGGGAGTGAAGGTTTTCACCCAGATGAAACGAATGGATATAATACATGTAATACAGTTTCCTTACCTAGAGTGATGCCGAACGAGATGTAAAGGTAGAAGACCGATGTTGCGAAGGCGCTGACCACAAGTCCTAGACAAGCTATGATTCCTCCAATAATAGTAGTCATTCTGCAGCCCAGGACGTTCACAAACATGCCTCCGATTATACCTGAAATGACCGCGTTTAAGAATATAGTCAAATATCCATGCAACTTGGTTTGGGTATGGGTATAGGTGTAGCCCAATTCGGAAAGCGTTTTATCTCCCTTAGTAGTATATAAAGCACTAATTCATTAGAAAAAATGTGGCTCAAGAATTGTCGCTGATGACATCACTTCCGGTGACGTCACGATGACGTCACATCTGGTCAAAGGACACATCCGGGTCAAAGGTGACATCCGGATCACTTCCAGTCACGTGGCGGCCCAACAAGAGTGATCTCCCCCTATATACGGCTATGGTGTAGGTCCATTCTGGCGCAGTGGATAGGTCCATACTGGGAAACCCACGCATGGACATTTGCGGTATGGGTTGTGGGATCTTGTTTTTCTCGTCTCACCATATAGAACACGATGACAGGGGTCTCGAGGCCATTAGTTGAAATTTTTTGAAAAAGTGGCTGTGCGCATGCGCAGTAGAAAAAGGGTATGGAAATAGACGTTTTGGGGTCGTGACGGACCCCTAGTGGTCCGATTGGCTCGAGTGAGGTATCAGGTTGAAGCACTCCTGAGAGAGCATCCGACTAGATGGGTGCGACGTGGAACTGATGTCATTCTGCGCATGCGCAGTAAACAAAAGGTATGGAAATAGACGTTTTGGGGTCGAGATGGGCCCCTATTATACCTAAAATGACCGCGTTTAAGAATATAGTCAAATATCCATGCAACTTGGATTGGGTATGGGTATAGGTGTAGCCCAATTCGGAAAGCGTTTCATCTCCCTTAGTAGTATATAAAGGACTGATTCCTTAGAAAAAATGTGGTTCAAGAATTGTGGCTGACGTCATATCCGGTCAAAGGTCACATCCGAGTCAAAGGTGACATCCGGATCACTTCCGGTCACGTGGTGGCCCAACAAGAGTAATCTCCCCCTATATACGGCTATGGTGTATGTCCATTCTGGCGCAATGGATAGGCCCATGTTGGGAAACCCACGCATGGACATTTGCGATATGGGTTGTGGGATCTTGATTTTCTCGTGTCACCATATAGAACACGATGACAGGGCTTTCGAGGCCATTGGTTGAATTTTTTTGAAAAAGTGACTGTGCGCATGCGCAGTAGAAAAAGGGTATGGAAGTAGACGTTTTGGGGTCGTGACGGACCCCTAGTGGTCCGATTGGCTCGAGGTATCAGGTTGAAGCACTCCTGAGAGATCATCCGACTAGATGGGTGCGACGTGGAACTGACGTCATTCTGCGCATGCGCAGTAAACAAAAGGTATGGAAATAGACGTTTTTTGGTCGAGATGGGCCCCTATCGGTCCGATTGGGGGTGAGTGAGTGAATACGATTTAACGTCGTTTTCAACTGTATTTCAGTCGTATCACGACGTTGGGTCCTATTACTTTTCACACCCGGGAACCACAAGGGTGGAGTCTTATTCCTTTTCACACCCGGGAATCAGCATCCGCCTCAATGGGCTCCTCGGAGTCTTCAATCCCATGTATATTCTTCTGGTGTCGCATCATATCGTAATGTCTGGTGAACGTGCGTTCGCGCTCAGAACATGTGTAACCCATGTTGACGGTTGAACGTCGACTGTTCACGTTTTGGGAATACACTTGCTTGTATAGAGAGTAACGCCCGTCAACGCCCGGCGTAATGCTTCAACGCCCTGGTGAAATAGCTCAGAAGCTCTGATTTTCGTCGAATTGTCGCTAATTCAGCCAAATGCGGTGACGCCCGTCAACGCCTGCCGTTACGCCTTAACGCCCGTCTCAACAACTTAACGTCCTATCCCAACGCTTTATGCATTATCGATCATCCATGGACGGACATCATCATGTTGGAGGTTGAGGTAGATAATTTCCCGTCTCCAGCTGCGTCTCCATAAAGATTTGAAATGGCTCATGCAGGATCAGCAGATTCTGGGCACGGGTTGTTGTGTTCGTATCCTCGTTGGGTACTATCTGTTTCTTATGAAGCAGAAGACATACCCGTGTCACCCGTTTGATGTCATCTATGAGCGTGATAAGATGACAACGCATGCGTTGGTGCTGAGCGGTAGATCCACCTTGAGCTGTATCAATAATAGCATCGACGTTGGCTCGACGTAACGCTTCGACTAGAATATCCTCGTTGTCGGGTTCAAACAAGGTGCACTGTAGTGCTCATGGTGAAATGAAGAGAATGGTGCCGTGTGTGCTATTTATATTGGGACGCTTTAGATCTTACTGATGCGTTCAAACAGGTGCTTCTTTTGTGCTATTGCTCTGACATACGCCGCTTTCCAGTTCATGCCCGACGCTGTTCTTTCGATTTCCATATGGACCGGGTCCTTGTCTAGCAATCTTATATGGGTCACGAGGTCGGCATGCTGCTGACGTAAAGCCCGTCGTATTCTTGGTGCCAATGTGTTATGGGCTAAAATTGCGGCTTCGTCTTTCGAATACCCTTTGTGGTGAAACTTGTTTTTTGTGGACTCCAACGTCTCGCCCATCTCGGCGTCCATACTTTCTTCGAACAAATCCTTCCATAGCCTCGAGTTCACGTTGTGTTCATTCCTTTGTACGGGTTTGGGTTGGTCCTTCCGGGACTGATGGTATGAAGGGGACCCACTGTATGGGGGTGAGTTGCTGCTGCTGGACAGGTGCTGCCAGGTGTGGACTCGGTGGATCGCGTAGGGGTACATGTATATGACGTTGTGGTGACCCCTCGCCGGGTAACAGATGGGTCGTCAACCAGCGATCTTCGGGGGTATGAACTTTCAAGTCTACGAACAGGTAGCCGTGCGGACGACTTGTCGCCTCTTGAAACACCTGCATGAAATGGTTGATGTTCTGAGGATAAATTCGACTACTACCAAACGCATGGACTTGTGTTCTGTCGATGGGATTGGAGAACAACACAAAGTATTGGCAGTTCAAGGCAATATCTGTGGACGCCTTTCCTTGAGGAAAGACATTCTGGGTCAAATAGATGACGGACAGATTCCGTATTTATCGTTCTTCGTTGGTACGTTGAATTTGCGTGTTATCTGTTCCTTGAGATGGCTTCGCTCTATACGATTATTATGTATGGAAAGCAAATGTCTACTTAGATTAAATGGCGTTGAAAATGACTTCGAATACAAGTGACATGCGTAAACCATGGCTCTCGTCTCCATGGACACCCAGCGTATAATGAAGCTCTCACAGAAGTATGTCGTGTTTATATGCAAGAGCTCGGAGCTCGGGAATGGGGCAGTTGGGCGTTTGGAGCTCGAAGCTCGGGGATGGGGCAGTCGGGAGCTCGGAGCTCCTCGGAGCTCTTGGAGTCTGAGCTTGGAGCTCGTGGAGCTCGGAAGTGACGTCATCGTACGCATGCGCACATACCTGTGGTGCACCCGCACCCTGGTGTACCCGATGCCCTACGGGCTATAGGGTACAGGGTGCACTACAGGTGTGTGCGCATGCGTACGATGACGTCACTTCCCAGCTCCAAGCTCCATGAGCTCCAAGCTCAGGCTCCAAGAGCTTCGAGGAGCTCCGAGCTTCCGACTGCCCCATCCCCGAGCTTCGAGCTCCAAACACCCAACTGCCCATGGTGTCCATGGAGACCAGAGCCATGGTTTACGCATGTCACTTGTGTTCGAAGTCATTTCCCACGCCATTTAATCTACGTAGACATTTGCTTTCTATACATAATAATCGTATAGAGCGAAGCCATCTCACGGAACGGAGTCCAGATAACACGCAAATTCAACGTACCCGCGAAGAACGATCAACACCTACGTCACACACGAGAGTATTAGAGCATCCCTATACGATGGCGGTGAGTGGCCCTACGGGCTGTGGAAACACGTCCTAGGTGATGACGTTCTTAGAAGGTGTGGCCATCCCAGCTCCGACATGCGTTGTGTGGTGCTACAGCCAGTGGCAGCCCGCCCACGAAACTACAAGGTTACAGAATGTGACCTTCGTCCCAGGGATCAAGCGTATTTCTTCGACCCCGAGCAGACCAATGTGTTAGTGCTAGATGATCTGATAAGTGCGACCAAGAACAACTCACACGTTGCCGACTTGTTTAACAAAGAATCCCATCATCGGAATCTGTCCGTCATCTATTTGACCCAGAATATCTTTCCTCAAGGGAAGGCGTCCAGAGATATTGCCTTGAACTGCCTATACTTTGTGGTGTTCTCCAATCCCATCGACAGAGCACAAGTCCGTGTGTTTGGTAGTCGAATTTATCCTTAGAACATCAACCATTTCATGCAGGTGTTTCAAGAGGCGACAAGTCGTCCGTACGGCTACCTCTTCGTAGACTTAACAGCTCATACCCCCGAAGATCGCCTGTTGACGACCCACATGTTACTCGGCGAGGGGTCACCACACAGTCATATACCCCAACACACCATCCACCGAGTCCACACCTGGCAGCACACGTCCATCAGCAGCAACCCACCTCCATACAGCGGGTCCCCTTCATACCATCAGTCCCGGAATATCACCCAACCGTGAAGGACCAACCCAAACCCGTACAAGGGAATGAACACAACGTGAACCCGAGGATATGGAAGGATTTGTTCAAAAAAAGTATGGACGCCGAGATGGGCGAGACGTTGGAGACCACAGAAAACAAGTTTCACCAGAAAGGGTATTCGAAAGAGGAAGCCGCAATTTTAGCCCCTAACACATTAGCACTCAGGCTACGACGGGCTTTACGTCAGCAGTATGCCGACCTCGTGACCCATATAAAATTGCTAGACAAGGACCCGGTCCATATGGAAATCAAAAGAACAGCGTCGATGTTGAAAACCTCAGCAATGAACTGGAAATCGGCGTATGCCATAGCAATAGCACAAAAGAAGCATCTGTTTGAACGCATCATTAAGACCAAAAGCGTCCCACTATAAATAGCCCACACGGTACCATTCTCCTCATTTCACCATGAGCACTACAGAGTCCACCTTGTTTGAACCCGACAACGAGGATATTCTAGCCGAAGCGTTATGTCGAGCCAACGTCGATGCTATTATTGATACAGCTCAAGGTGGATCTACCGCTCAGCACCAACGCATGCGTTGTCATCTTATCACGCTCATAGATAACATCCAATGGGTGACACGGGTATGTCTTCTGCTTCATAAGAAACAGATAGTACCCAAATAGGATACGAACACAACAACCCGTGCACAGAATCTACTGACCCTACATAAGACATTTAAAACCTTTATGGAGACGCAGCTGGAGACGGGGAACTTATCTTCTTCAACCTCCAACATGATGAGGTCCGTCCATGGCTGATCGATAATGCATAAAGCGTTGAGATAGGACGTTAAGGTGTTGAGACGGGCGTTAAGACGTAACAACAGGCGTTGACGGGCGTCACCGCATTTCACGAAACGACGACGAAAATCAGAGCTTCTGAGCTATTTCACCAGGGCGTTGAAGCGTTAAGCCGGGCGTTACTCTCTATAAAAGCAAGTGTATTCCCAAAACGTGCACAATCGACGTTCAACTGTCAATATGGGTTACACATGCTCTGAGTGCGAACGCATGTTCACCAGACATTACGATATGATGCGACACCAGAAGAATATACATGGAAAAGAAGACTCCGAGGAGTCCATTGAGGCGGATGCTGATACAGAGACTGCTGAAAGTCTATCGACTGATATCGAAACAGAGACAGTTGAGAGTCTATCCACTGATACGGAGAGCTTGACCTCAGATAGTCAGCCTACATCCCAAGGAAGTGAGGAAGAAACTTACCTTTTGGGATCGTATTGTGCATGAAGCTGTTCATAGTTATGCTGTGGTAATCGAAGACGCCGGACAGGATAACTTACAACAGGCGTGCGCCTCTGCATCAGGAAAACAGCCATGGCCATCTATGAACGGTATTGCCTGTTGCCGCTTGAAATGAAAGGCGACCCTACGCACAGGTACATCATGAAGACCAAGCGTCACTTGGAAGAGGACATGGGGTTACCACCCACCGAGGCCCTGGAAAATGCGGTCAAATTGCGCAAACAACTGTTTGAGGACATGCTGTCGTAACAGTATCCTGGACTGCCCGACGATGCTTAGGTCACACCGAACAAATATTGAACTTTTTTCAAACGACGACTCCTGATTGGACAAGAGCAACGCAACATATCAAACGCGGCTCCCCAGCGTGGGTATGATGTACTGAAGGGGAGAATAAACTAATGAATACTTGTTGTTGTTGTTGTTCTTGTTCTCTCATATGTCATCCTTGTTGCTGTTGTTGTTCTCTCCTATGTCACTATCATGGCGTCAAGGTGCTATGCTAGGGCGTTAAGGCGTTCAGATAGCGCCGGCAGGCGTTTCGATAGGCGTTAAGGCGTAACAGCGGGTGTTCCTTTGGATCAGGAATGGTCTGGACCCAAAAACATTCATGATTCCTTATGGGTTAGGTGTAAAATCCCTGTTCCGCTTTTTATATTTTCGGGAAAAATCCTAATTTTACATGCAACCCTGCAGATGGCACCATACCCACTTCCCTGGATGATTCCCCATGGTGTAGGTGTAAAGTCCGTGTTCCGCTTTTTATATGTTCACACCCAATCCTAAAGTTACATAACCCCACTAACCCACCCTGCCTCTCCCGGCAGGCCCGACACCTCACACGACGCACTCGGACCACGGATGGTCCACCCCTACCCCAAACACCTTCCTTCACACCCCCAAAATTCCCGCTTTGGCTAATACTCCTACCCATGACGTCACCAATGACGTCACAGATGAACCCGAGGGGTTCACTTTCCCGCTCTACCCCAAACACACCCCCACACACCCTCAAAATTGCTGTTTTCTATACTACGGCCAGACTGTGCATGCGCAGAATGATAAAAACGGGCTAGACACCCATCCCGTCGGACGCTCCTCCAGGAATACTTCACACTGACACCTCCCACGACCCAATCGGACCGACAGTGAACCATCTCGACCCCAAAACATCTATTTCCATACCGTTTGTCTACTGCACATGCGCAGAATGACGTCAGTTTCACGTCACACCCATCCCTCACGAGTGCTTTAACCTGATACCTCACTCGAGCCAATCGGACCACTAGAGGTCCGTCACGACCCCAAAACGTCTATTTCCATACCCTTTTTCTACTGCGCATGCGCACAGTCACTTTTTCAAACAATGAAAAACCAAAAATTTCAACCAATGGCCTCGAGATCCCTGTCATCGTGTTCTATGTGGTGATACGAGAAAAACAAGATCCCACAACCCATACCGCAAATGTCCATGCGTGGGTTTCCCAATATGGACCTATCCACTGCGCCAGAATGGACCTACACCATAGCCGTATATAGGGAGAGATCACTCTTGTTGGACCGTCACGTGACCGGAAATGAGTTCACCGGAAGTGACCTTTGACCCGGATGTGACCTTTGACAGGATGTGACGTCATCGTGACGTCACCGGAAGTGACGTCATCAGCCACAATTATTGAGCCACATTTATTTCTATTGAATCGGTCCTTTATATACTATTTCCATTGTTCCATCAGGGGCGTATTGATGCAGAGAACTTCCGGTATGTACCAAAGGCCCTCACAATTAGCTTTAGTAATTAAATACTCTATTTTTCAAGAAAATTATCTTTATAATGAATACGTATACAAGATCTATTGGTTCATGTAGAAAATTTTAAAAAAAAGTTTTTCAAACAAATATTCTTGAACAGTTGATCAATATATTAGTCACAATAATTGCGGGTGCCTTTGGTAAAAGTGAAACCAAGGCGACTACTTCCCGGAAGCCGCTTCTAATACCTCTAATCTTAAAGAGCGTCAGTTATTCACGGGGAGATCATACACTTTCCGGAAAGGGCTATACACAGGAAAACTTTCACCGTTCAGTTCTGTACCGCTCTGTCCAGTTCATGTGAGTAACCTCTACGGGTCAGCTTGGTGTTATGGCCGTTTTTGGGGGGGGGGGTTCAAACAAATAGATAATATTTTGAATTGAAACTCTGGGAGAGAAATCCGCTACTCAGGAAGCAGCTTTGGTGTGCTTTTCGTGTCGAAAGCTGATTCATGTCGCGCCTGTGTCCCTGATGAAAAACTCACTTTTTAGGGGGTCCAAAAATTAGCAACATTCATATTATGACCGTTTTGCGAAATAGATCAATTTTGTCGGAAAACTGTGAAAATCTATCATCTGAATTGACCTTGTGCAAAATACTCAGACTTTATTCAGTCCAGTGACCAATTTCTGACAGTTTTGAGAAGTTTTTGTGCCAGAAAACGTGGTCTATTTTAGGCACCTAAACAGCGTCTTTGAGTGATGGTAAGTACCACGCTATACCTTTGGGTCAAGCTCTACCAGAAAAAGTAAAAAAAAAAATCCAAAATGGCCGCTTTGATGATGTCACAGTGACGTCATTTTCAAAAACGACATTTTTGGTCGATTTTTCGGTCCGATTTTCCGAATGTTTCATTTATGCAATTTCTCCACAAAAACATGATAAATTAGTAAATATTAATCTGATGTGGAATAAATAGTTTTTGCCTACTTTTCATCGCGGGAAAGCAGACATTTTGAAGAAATATGACGAAAACACCACTTTTCTGGTACCCTACGTGGCCGCCATCTTGAATTTACCCATGATACTCTGCTCAGGGCTTATGCAAATAGGCTCAAAATGACCCCAATATGATAAACTATAAAGTCACGAGTTTCAGTTCTCCATTTTTTGTCGTTCCGGAGATCGCGCAGAAAGTTTGGTAGGGGGGGAGGGGCATTTTGCCCCCCCCCCCCCAGGCCTGGTAGGTTTAAAATGTTCTGGCTTTTACGCCACGCCCACTTGACTACTCCGTCCCTCTGTCCAATCGACGCGAAGCGCGCTAGTCGGTGAACTATGATCCTAGGATAACAACCAATCAAAATTAGCGGGACAACACTTACCGAATACTTGCGACAATCCACCAGCCAGAGAAGCCACCCAAGCAGCTTGGCTTCTGTTGACATCAAATGATTCCATGATGTCCACGTAGAAGACACTGAGAGAGAATACGAAGGCAATTCCCAGTCCTTGCGATAACAGTGCCGCCATTAACACGACCCATTTTCTCTGAAAAATGTGACGTCCACATCTGTTCTGACTCTCTGTGGCTTCAGTCCTCTCGATGGAAGAATAAGACACTGCGTTAAATTGACGTAAAGTTCTCATAACGAAATAAACTCATTACTAGATATTATTTTAAATTATATTATTATTATTATATTATATTGAGTTTCATCCAATTTCGAATATCTTCTCTGATACCGCTGGTCATAAGGAATGTGATATTTCAAACCAAATCTACAAAAACCGCTCCCCATCTTCACTCGTCGCTCATGTAGATCTGATACCAACACCCCCGTTTCCGCGTTCTGAGCACTGACCAATCACAGAGCTTCGCGCTCTGAGCACTGACCAATCACAGAGCTTCGCGTTCTGAGCACTGACCAATCACAGAACTTCGCGTTCTGAGCACTGACCAATCACAGAGCTCCACGTTCTGAGCACTGACCAATCACAGAGCTTCGCGTTCTGAGCACTGACAATCACAGGGCTTCCCCATGATTTTTAGGGGTGTATGTTGAAACGTCAAGTTCAAGCCACAACTGCGTGGAGAATAAACGCTGACCTTGCGATGTCTGCTTGAATTGATTGATCAAGGACTATATAATGAGACATTATACAGTCCCTGATATATCTAAATTCTGTTTATGTTAATCGAATACCATCATGGTTTCTAGAGAATAAAATATTAATCTGTTGAAACAAGTTAAAATATAAGAGAAGATGAGTTTTACATATACCGTACACCTGTCGACCCCTCTCTGCAAAGTGAGACGTGTCCGACGCAGGGCCTTGATCTGCCTAAAGCTACGTTTTTGAACACGGAAACTCGGGCCTTGGTTACAGACCTTAAGTCAGCGACATATAAGATGCGGAGCCTTTCGGGGGGGGGGGGGGCGGTTCTGGTGTCTGGTTCTAATTAGATTTTACCTTCACTTGTAAACTGTTATTAAAGGGACTTCCGAACGATCTAGATAGACCTACAACTTCTGAAATTAATGGTGTTCATCACGTGGAAACACTCAAAGTGGTCGCCGAAAAATGACAGGCCAAAGTTCCATCGCTGATTAACACTAATATTAAGGATGTCCCGCTGGTGGTAAATCAAAGTAATTAACCTTTTGAATAATGTGTGTTGTTGCATTCATAATAGTGTAATATGAGGAAAAACAAAGAAAAAAATATAGGTTGGTGTGCATTATTTTGCAACCCAAATTCCATTTGATAACCTAGAAAGCATAGGGAATAGCCCTAGTTTTGAAGCATAATTATGAAAAATTCATATAAATAGAATTTAACTTTTTCTTATATTCTAACTGTCTGCAGATAATCACAATGTCTATCAAAATTCATCAAATTGGATGGATGTTGCTGTGCAAAATTCTCGGCTAGAAGGCTTTCAAAGGAAATCCCTATCGCTTAACCTAGAAAGGGAGATAATCCAATAGGAACAACAGGCAAAATGACCGCCAAAGCCAAAAATCACCAGCGGACATCCTTAACTAAAATACCAGTAGAATATTTCTATAGTAAGTTGAGGTCTTCCCTTGGAATATTCCTTGCATTGTTATGAAATATTTCTTAATATTTCAAGGAATGAGGCCGTGTACAGCATTGTCCTATAAGTGTTCATGAGTCCTTCATCATTTTTGTCACTTGAGGTTGAATATCACAGCTTAAATACCAAAAGCTAGAAAGTGGGGCTGAGCCAGCACCACCACTCCATAAGTGAGATGCATATGAGATGCACTTTAGGTATGCGAGGAACTGAATTTTCGTTGCCAGGCATTCCTCGTATGAAAAAGATATATATATGATTGACGCAATGCTAGCCACAACAGTTCCTATCAATAATATCTGCGGTTGATAGTCACAGGCGACGTGTATGCATCAGTGTGCTATAACCCGTACCGTATGAACGTTCATTTTGATGCTCCTTACCGGTTATTTTCTGGAAGCCAATTCCTTCTCCTCCACGCTTGTCGCTTCCCGGCGCTGGTGATTAGCTGTACACGAGCCGTTTTCAAATCGACCCGACCCCTCCCGTATTACGGTAGACGCCATATTGTGTGTATTTGGGCCACTACGCATGTGCACTTGGATAGACCTGAACATCATGGTGTCTACCGTAATATGGGGGAGGTGGGGATCATGTACAGCTAATCATCAGCACCGGGAACTTTAATAAAAGCGACAAGCGTGGAGGAGAAGGAAGAGGCTTCCAGAAAATAACCGGTAAAGAACCTCAAAATGAACGTTTATACGATACGGGTTATAGCACACGGAGATGCATCGCCTGTCAATCAACCGCAGGCAATGTTGATAGGAACAGTTGTGGCTAACGTATTACATATTAGATTTACATTCTTCTTAAGAATGACACATATTGAAACACAAAATGTCACAAAAATCTGATTTAAGGCCCGGACATGGATTTTAGAAAAATTCAATAAACTAATCGAAACTTAGAATGATCTAATCAAATACCGTATAGATATTGAAATTGCTGGCCGTCGCAGAGACCGGCACATGTGTTGTCGCGGTATGCCCCAATAAAGCCAAATAGGCGCTGAATTTCTACTCACAAATATTTTTCAATGTATCAAAGTTAGCAACAACAACAACTTACTTGTACACGAAGTCCAACTGAGGAACATACGATACCAAATCAGACTGATAGAGCGTTTTTATTCATTCCCTGAAAGATATCTCTAGGGAATGAAATGAAACATGGAAACTATAGCAGAATTATTTACAAACATGATGTGCCACACAATGATGACAACATATGTTTTTTATCGTATTTTATTGTATCTTTATATGTCGTGCCTTTAGCCTCCGGGCATAAGTGAGCAATAAAGTTTATTCTATTCTATTCTATGGTAACAGATGACAATGCAGACAGAAACGTTCTATGAAAATCAGAGCGTGATTACACAAGGATAAATATACCACATGAATAGACAATAGTCGAGCCGACGGTCTCAACATCGCAATGTTCATCCACAGGAGCTCGCTACCATTGTTATTTGGATAATTAGGTTGATTTGGAGGGGGGGGGGGTCGAAGGAGTAAAGTTTTCTTTACTCCATCGACCTCCCCCCCCCCCCCTCCCCTCAGGAAAACTTTACTATCTCGACGCCTGCCCCCTCCCCCATCCCAAATCAATCTAACTAACCAAATAACAACGGTAACGAGCCCCTGTGTGTTCATCCATGATATTATCAACCGTCAACTGAATTTAGCTATATGCGGGAGAACAGCACCACGCAGATTACTTCGAGAGTGTGTTTTCGACCAGAGACATTGTATATAAACATATGTACTGTCTCTGTTTCAAGATATCTCTTTTCGTTAACAGATTTACAAACGCCAAAATGTAGGACAGTTATTAAAGTTAACAGGCACCGAGCAAATATACGAGTTTACTCTCAAAATGGTCCAGTGATTGTCTAACCAACCACCCCACGGCGCATGCTGAGTTTCACAGGCTCACTCCTATGGAAGGCCAAATGTCCAAATAATCAGAATCTCACAGTTATCGAACCATGGTTTTCGAATCAAGAACTTAACATGCTTAAGTTAACAGTCGAAAATCTATAGGTTATCTCCCAGACAACCCCTAGTTTCTCTTTCCCTAACCTCGAGTTTCTATTTCACAAAACTGAAAATCACAGTTTTCCGTAGATAATTTAAATTATCGAATCGAAAACCTATGTTTTTGAATTGAGAACTTAAGTTTACGGTCGAAAACCTAGGTTATCTAGCAGACAACCCGGAGTAACTCTCTTTTGTTTTAGACATTCGTGTAAAAAACTAAGTTATCAGTTGATAACCCAGGTTTTCGAATTGATGGTTGTTGGCTTAATGTCACACTCAAATTTGTTTCACTATATGGTGACAGTCAGTTTGGTTGGTGGAGGAAGCCGGAGGACCCGAAGAGAACCACCGCCCTTCGGCAAGTAACTGACAAACTTCCACACATGGACCAGCTGGGCTCGAACCTGTGCCGGTTCAGCGATGTGAGGCTAGCGGTCACCAGCGAAGCGCCTTAGACCACTCGGCCACCGAGGGCCCCTGGTTGTTGTGAAGTGAAACTCGACTTTATAACTTAGAATTTCGATATCCGTGTACTCCGGGTTTCGTGCCCTTTCCCGATTGTTGACAAACCAGAAATGCAGAAAGAACCACATGACGAAATTAATTACCGGGTAAATGGGATCAAACTGCTCACACATTCACTGCCTGTATTAAGATTACTGTATCGCGTCGAAGCTTCTAAATCTCGATTTTTGTTTTTTGTTTTATACCAGAGTACACAGTCAAACCTTCAAGGTGGGGGAATAAGAAATTATGAAAATTAGTGCATTGTAGTAAAAAACATGACTTTTTAAAACTCAAGCCATTCGTGGTGCAGTAGGTACTGATTGGTTTTTGGCCGTTTTCTCCGTATAGTTTTTCGCCAAAGTGTTTTTTCCCGTTCTAATTTCTCTCTTGTTATTTGATGTACAAACATGAACTTTGGACACAATATTCCAATCATGTAGATCTTCAAAATGTTGCCTCAAATTTTATAAGTTTGGCCCTGTTCATGAATTATTTATGATTTAATGGAGAGGAGTAGAGTTTTTGTAGATTTTTTCAATCTTTCAACTTTGCACGACGATAAAATAACTTCTACTAGTTCTAGGCCCTAACTAAAAAAAACTGAGGCAACCTATTTTTATTCAAATGGTAAAGTTCATTATTCCAAAAAAGCAAGTTTCTTTGATGAAAGAAGAGAGAGTTATTAGCGCGTGATTTTGAGGATTTTACTTTTCTAAATGACATTATTTATCTTTAAATAAACCGATTCTTGTAATAAATTCGAGAAAGTTATTTACTTTTCTAAATTCCTTGAATCAAGGGCTTTCAGAAAATGTATAGTTTGTATGGATACAAAAAAGCACTGCCTCGTAATTAAGCAAAATTGTGATACGTACACGTACGCCACTGGGACCCGATGCTTTATATATATAAAGCATGGGGTTATATATAGAGACCCCTTATTTCGACATTTCACCCTAATACCACCCCCGCCCCCCCCCCCCCCCCCCCCCCAATCTCTTGTTTTGCGGACCTGTGGTTGTCGCGGTATGCCCCAATAAAGCCAAATAGGCGCTGAATTTCTACTCACAAATATTTCCCAATGTATCAAAGTTAGCAACAACAAAAACTTACTTGTACACGAAGTCCAACTGAGGAACATACGATACCAAATCAGACTGATAGAGCGTTTTTATGCATTCCCTGAAAGATATCTCTGGGGAATGAAATGAAACATGGAAACTATAGCAGAATTATTTACAAACATGCTGTGCCACACAATGATGACAGCATATGGTAACAGATGACAATGCCGACAGAAACGTTCTATGAAAATCAGAACGTGATTACGCAAGGATAAACATACCACATGAATGGACATATCGAACGGACGGTCTCAACATCGCAATGTTCATCCACAGGAGCTCGCTACCGTTGTTAATTGGATAATCAGGTTGATTTGAGGGGGGGGTCGACCTCCCCTGTCCCCCCGCCCCCTCCCCTCAGGAAAACTTTACTATCTCGACGCCTGCCCCCTCCCCCATCCCAAATCAATCTAACTAACCAAATAACAACGGTAACGAACCCCTGTGTGTTCATCCATGCATGATATTATCAACCGTCAACTGGATTTAGCTATATGCGGGAGAACAGCACCACGTAGTTTACTTCGAGAGTGCGTTTTCGACCAGAGACAGTGTCTATAAACATATGCACTGTCGCTGTTTCAAAATATCTCTTTGCTTTAACAGATTTATAAACGCCAAAATGTAGGACAATTATTAAAGTTAACAGGCACCGAACAAATATACGATACTCTCAAAAAGATCCAGTGATGTCTAACCAACCTCCCCATGGCGCATGCTGAGTTTCGCAGGCTCACTCCTATGAAAGGCCAAATGTCCAAATAATCAGAAACTGCCAGTTATCGAACCGAAAACCTAAGTTTTCGAATTGATAACTTAAGTTATCAAAGAGAAAACCATGGTTTTCGAATCAAGAACTTAAGTTAACAGTCGAAAACCTAGGCTATCCACCAGACAACTCCGAGTTTCTCTTTCCCTAGCCTCGACTTTCTATTTCACAAATCTGAAAATCACAGTTGTCCGTAGATAACTTAAATTATCGAATCGAAAACTTACGTTTACGGTCAATAACCTAGGTTATCTAGCAGACAACCCCGAGTAGGGGAGATTGGGGTACACTAGGACATTTTTTACTTTTTTGTCAAAATCTCCGCTATTATTGTCCTATAGAGTAACATTCTATGCTCTAGTTATAACTAATAGTTAGCATGATATAAGCATACAAACAATTCTGGAATATCTGCTACAATTTTCTCCAAAATTGCAATTAAAAAGGTAAAAAAAAGTGTCCCAGTTTGCCCCAAGTTTGGGGATCACTGCATGGGACACCCACTGGGGTGCAGTGGGGCAATAATTAAAATTTATTTTAAATCAAGTTTTTAGTGTTATGTTTCATATGAGTTTAGAAGATTCAACAGCGATGGTTAATTAGTTGCTATTTTAGACCCCTGCGTTACACAGCGTATTCTCCAGAGGCCAAATTTGAAGAAAAAATATTTTGTGTGATTCCCATTCCAATGGAAGAATTTGAATTTGAAAGTTTAACTAAAACTCATCAAATTCGATGGGATTACTAATTACTACTATCTAGGAAACAAAATAATGCACTTTCATAACATTTTAGAATGAAAGTAAATTTCGCCATTTGATTACTATTGTCCCAGTATGCCCCAGGTGCATACTTTTTTCAGTGTTGTGACAAACAGAAATACATACATCTACATTATTACATAATGAATTGATGCAATAAAATTGCACCTTTATCCATCCTCTATATCAATAGTACCAAAACAGTAATGAATTACCGTAGAAAACTTGAAATAACAAAATATTCCTTAGTCCTAAAAATTTACTTGGACTGTTCAAAAACAGTTTTTTTGTCCCTAATTTTAGGTCACTGATTGTTTTTACTAGTAATCAATATAGATGTTGTATGGGGATGATAGCTTTCTGTCGATAATAATGTAATGTGACTCCTGTAGTCCGTGAGCTACAGGGGCTCACCTTGCACCCCCCCCCACTACAGACCGAAACTATGTTTTTTATGTGCTTTAGGACATGTCAAATAAGAAACAATTTGTTAACAGTCGATAAACTGGGACTCACTACCCTTTTAATCACCTTGAAATTACTCCTGTGTTAATAAGTACAATTTTTGTGACAATAGGGGGTAGGGTTACAAGAATAGTCTAATCTTCCATAATTATTATCCAATCTTTATAATGCTGGCGACATATTATTCAGCATTGATTGCTGCATCGAATATTTACAAGATAATATCACTATTTGTTGGGTATGACGTCACACAGGGACAAGTAGTAGTAGCGAAAGGGGTGCGTGTGGGTGTGCTTGAGCGATTGAGGGACCGTTCTTGGTTCGAATGCGTCGTGTGAGGTGTCAAAGTGAAGCCCTCGGTATGTAGACCACGACTTGAGGGATCTCCACATGATCTGTGACGTCATTGGTGACGTCATCAGTAGGAGTAGTATCCAAAGTAGGCATTTTGAGGGTGCGAAGAAAGGTTTTTGGGGTAGAGATGGACCAATGGACCGTGTGGGGTGTCATCTTGTAACTCTCTGCATGTAGACGATGAATGGTTATGGTTTTTGTTGGAAGTCGCATCGTGCTACTCATGCGCAGTTGAGCAGTAGCAACAAAAGATGTCATTTTGGGCGTGGGCAATGACATGTTTGGGCAATCAAGGGACCCATGTTTGGTCCAAGTGGACAGGTTGGGGTATCCTAGTGAAGCTTTCGCGGGATAGTCAGACAGGCGTGTTTTTTATTGGAATTCAGGCCAATCTGCGCATGCGCAGTTGGGGTGTAGTAAGTAAAGTGGTCATTCTGGAGGTGCGCAGGGGTATATCTGAGAGATTTGAGGTCCTATATCTCATCCAAAGATGGAGTATAGGGTGTCATCGTGAAGCTTTCGTGGTGTAGACCACGACTTGAGGGGTTTCCATGTCATCTGTGACGTCATCAGTACGAGTGGTAACGAAAGCGGCCATTTTAGGGGTGCGTAGTGGTGTGTTTGTGTGACCGAGGGACCATTCTTGGTCCGAATGGGACGTGTGGGGTATCATATCGAAGCTTTCGTGGAACAGCGTCCGACTCGTCCGGTGTGTCATAAAAGTAGGGGATATGGCTAGCATGCGCAGACAGCAAATAGTGGAAAAGGGGCACTGGAATGGAATTTTAGCCTCGAGGTGAACTATCCGTGGTCTGAAAGGGTCGTGTGGGGTTTCGTGGTGAAGGGCTCGTAGGGTAGCGTCGGATTGGACTGGTGTGTAGCCTAGTATCATCATTCTGCAAATGTGCAATCTGACAGTAGTATTGAGCTCTTATCCAATCAGAAGCCGCCATTTGAGAAACTACAGAGCTCGGAGCTGTGGGATGGGTCGGTTGAGAACTTGGAGCTCGGAGCTCTTGAAGTCGGAGCTCTCGGAGCTCTTGGAGTCGGAGCTTGGAGGTCTTGGAGATAGAAAGTGATGTGGGCACGTACCTGTGGTACCTGTGGTACACCCTGTACACTATAGCCCGTAGTGCATATGGTACACCAGGATGTGTGCGATGATACCAGTCCAATCCGATGCTACCCCACGAGCCCTTCACTACGAAACCCCACACAAACCATTCGGACCACGAATGGTCCACCTAGAACCTAAAATCCCATTCAAGTGCCCCTTTTCCACTATTTGCTGTCTGCGCATGCTAGCCATATCCCCTACTTCTATGACACACCGGACCAGTCGGACGCTGTTCCGCGAAAGCTTTGATATGATACCCCACACATCCCATTCGGACCAAGAATGGTCCCTCAGTCTCTCAAACACACCACTACGCACCCCTAAAATGGCTACGAGAGCTTCAAGATGACACCCTACTCTCCATCTTTGGATGAGATATAGGCCATCAATCTCTCAGATATACCCCTGCGCACCTCCAGAATGACCACTTTACCTACTACACCCCAACTGCGCATGCGCAGATTGGCCAGAATTCCAATGAAAAACACGCCTATCTGACTATCTCATGAAAGCTTCACTAGGATACCCCAACATGTCCATTTGGACCAAACATGGGTCCCTTGATTGCCGAAACATGTCATTGCCCACTCCCAAAATGACATATTTTGTTGCTACTGCTCAACTGCGCATGAGTAGCACGATGCGACTTCCAACAAAAACCATACCATTCGTCATATACAGGCAGAGAGTTACAAGATGACACCCCACACGGTCCATTTAGACCACGGATGGTCCATCTCTACCCCAAAAACCTTCCTTCAAACCCTCAAAATGCCTATTTTGGCTACTACACCTACTGATGACGTCACCAATGACGTCACAGATCATGTGGAGATCCCTCAAGTCGTGGTCTACATACCGAGGGCTTCACTTTAACACCTCACACGACGCATTCGAACCAAGAATGGTCCCTCAATCACTCAAGCACACCCTCATGCACCCCAAAACGCCCGCTTTCGCTACTACTCATACTTTTGTATGTATGGTCCCTGTGTGACATCATACCCAACAAATAGTGATATTATCTTGTAAATATTCGATGCAGGAATCAATGCTGAATAATATGTGGTCAACATTATAAAGATTGGATAATAATTATGGAAGATAAGACTGTTCTTGTAACCCTAACCCCTATTGTCACAAAAATTGTACTTATTAACAATTAATTTCAAAGCGATTAAAAGGGTAGTGAGTCCCAGTTTATCGACTGTTAACAAATTGTTTCTTATTTGACATGTCCTAAAGCACATCAAAAACATAGTTTCGATCTGTAGTGGGGGGGGGGGGGTGCAAGGTGAGCTCTAGTAGCTCACGGACTACTGTACGTAACATAGGAGATATATGGCTTGTCCCACTGTGCCCCATGTCCCACTGTACCCCAATCTCCCCTAGCTCTTTCAGCTTCGAGTTTCTCTTCTGTTTTAGACATTCGTGTAAACAACGTAATTATCAGTCGATAACCCTGCAGGTTTTCGAATTGATGGCTGCTGTGAAGTGAAACTCGACTTTATAACTTAGAATTTCGATGTCCGTGTACTCTGGGGTTCGCGCCCTTTCCCGATTGTTGACAAACCAGAAATGCAGACAGAACCACGTGACGAAATTAGTTATACGGGATCAAACTGCTACTACACAGTCACCATGTTCACTGCCTGTATTAATCGTTGTTGACCCAAAAACAGCATGTGTGTAACCAAAATATTTGCCAAAGTAGCTATCTACATATCACTAAATGTGCTTTGCTGGTGTGAATTACATTGACTTGTCTGATGTGGTCAGTCGGCTTGACCGCATAGCTGAATTAGTTGAGTGAGTGAATACGATTTAACGTCGCTTTCAACTATATTTCGGTCATATCACGACGTTGGGTCCTATTCCTGTTCACACTCGGGAACCACACAGGTGGGATCCTATTCCTTTTCACACCCGGGAACCCCACAGGTGTCTCAGTTAGTCGCCTCTTATGACAAGCTCTCTGAGGAGCTGAGGCTTATTCTTACCATGACCTGCGGTGTGCCAGGTCAATCCCCGGAAGCCCCACGGGGCTAGCTGAATTAGAACTAGGTTATTTCCCCCAATTCAGTCTGCAGCATATATATATAGCTATTAAACTGTTCTGATTACCAATACCCAATCTATGATAATGCTTGTATAAACTAGGCTCGGTCATACAGGATAGTCTACATTAAATAAATAATCTCAGTTATCTGTTTGTTGAATACATGTTGATTGTGTGTTCTGTCTGACGTTTTGATCAGTCAGCATGCGGGGAAGGGCGGGAAACCCATAGTATACCCGGATATCGAAACTCGAAGTTAGTTGGTCGAGTTTCGCTTTACGACAACCACAAATTCGAAAACATAAGTTATTGATTGATAACTTAAGTTTTCTGGATGAGTTTCCAAAATAAAACAGAAACTCGAGGTTGAAAGAGAAACCCAGGGTTGTCTGCCAGATAACCTAGATTTTCGAATGTTAACTTAAGTTTTCGATTCGAAAACCGAGGTTTTCGGTTCGATAACTCAAGTTATCCGGAGACAACTGTGATTTTCGATGTTGTGAAACTGAAACTCGAGGTAAGGAAACAGAAACTCGGGGTTGTCTAACAGAAACTCGGGGTTGTCTGGTAGATAGCCTAGGTATTCGACCGTAAACTTAAGTTATCAGTTCGAAAACCTAGGTTTTCGATTCGATAACTTTAAGTTAGGCCTATCTATTAGAAAACTTAGGTTTTCGGTTCGATAACTGAGAGTTTCTGATTATTTGGACATTTGGCCTTCCATACACTCCGCTAATATTAATGTCCCTACCACCAATAGAGAAAATCGACCGTTACGACGTGAATATGACGTATACAGACACACCCCCGCACACACCGCGTCGTTGGAATCTGGTAGAATAACTTCTACAGTTTTTGCACATGAACCAACTTCTTTTCATATCCTCGCCCCAGATAAACTGCGGAGATAATTCGATATCATTCTTCGAAACGCTATGTCAACGAAGGTATTATACAGAATTGAAAAGTAATCTGAACTTTTCACAAACATCGCTTTTACTATATATGACGTCACATCCGGCGGTGTGCTGCTCGGGCGGAAATCCTGTCCAAAAAAAATGACTGGTGGCTGGGGTATTATTATGCCTCAGTGTGGTGATTGATGTTTAACTTAAAAGTATTCAGGTCTGTATGGTCCTCTTTCCCTAAACTTCAGGGAATACTTCCGCATTCCAGGGTGTGTTTTTCTGAATGACAGAGCTCTCTGGATTTTCAGGCAAAAACAGGATCAATTTCTGAAAATTTAGGTTCAAGGGACAGAACTCGTGTTACCTTAGTTTGAACCGTGAACTTTAGTGACCATTCTCACCTTTGTGTTTATATGAAATTCAATGATATCTGTACCACACGAAGGAAATTGTCCGGGGAAACATTCCAATGTATTTATGGTGTGTGTAGGATTGTGTCACTCGACACGGCCTCGGATAATGTACCTCGTGTCGCACTGCTAGGAATCCATATTGGCATCGAAATTGAAAGCACAGCATCACGCCAAAATCCGAACAGCGCATGTCAGCTGTATGACATCCGTTACCATGGAGATCAGCTCGACAAGAAAAACCAGGAGAAGCAACTCAAATTAGAAGAGATCCTTCGCGGGTAGAATCAAGGGAATATCCATTTCATTTGGATATATATTTTATCTCCTGATAAGGGAGAAATACAACGAGGACTATGTGAGCGGAAACACCACGTTTTACAGCTGAGAGCTGTAACATCCTTACACCATTAATGCGCGAGGTACTATGATTGTCTTTTTTGAATTTGGTGCTAATACTGTTATATGGAATATGGAATAGGTCTTTGGATTATGGACGCGGATATTCTTTAATGGACGACGGCTGAATTATGAATGACGGACTAGACGCTTGTATTCGACAGAATAGGCCGAGCAATCGCGAATGGGATTGTGTGTGACTCTTTGTGCATTTATTGAAAAGGTCCATTTAGAGAGTATTGGTAATGAGATTGGTATACTCACTCAACCGCCACCAGTCAGGTGTTTGGACTGGATTCCCGCTCGAGCAGCTCACCACCGGAAGTGACATCATAAATAGTAGAACCGATGTTTGTCGGACATTTCGATTACTTTTTAATTCTGCATAATAGATTTGTTGACCTAGCGTTAAAAAGAATGATCTAGATATTATTTTTCTCGTTTATATGGGCGGAGCATATGAAAAGTAGTTCGCTCATGTGCAAAACTGAAGGAGTTGTTCGGTCGGATTCAAAATGAACCATGTGGGCGTGGGTTTTTCCTGTACGTTATAACCATGTCGTGAAGGTCATCTTCCGCTTTTGCTGGCAGAGTCATAGTGGAGTGAGCCTGTGAAACGGAGCATGTGCTGTGGTGAGGTTAATACTGATTATACATCCAAACGTAATACACGCATATCATATGTTCAGTCACTCAAACATTTTAAGTTACATGCAAGTGGCTATGGCAAGTTTCGACGAAGAAATATTATGTTTCGAAAGAAGCGCACTTTCACCTGTAATAATTCCAAAGTTCGGCAGGCTTTCAGTGCCACCAACATTGTAACTTCAGTTTTAATTCACTTGGGTGGAGAAGCGCTTCTTGAACTGCAATTTCACAGAAGTTGCTACCTTACAGGGAGAAGCGCTTCTTGAACTGCAATTTCACAAAAGTTGCTACCTTACTGGGATTATACTTATTTGTATACTGGAGGTCACCCAAGTCAATTTGCATAATCCACGGTGCAAAGGATCATGAGTAAATCCAAATAAGTATGTTTTCACTTTTATTGCTAAAAAAGAAAGTATTTTATTTCTGTTGTGAGCATGTCTGTGCCAAAAATTCGGAAACAAAAAGTTTTGACAAAGATCTGTCAAAAATATTTTGTTGTGATATGGCGTCGCTGTGACGTCATCAAAACGGTTTCTGCTAGATCTTGACTCAAAGACATAGTGTGGTAAGTTCCATGGTCAGTCTTTCGTGTAAATTTCTATTGATCAAGCCTTTATATCACTGAAAAGCCCAACCACCTCACTAGAGCATAATAATAACCGAGCCATCCATCAGATTTTTGGACAGGATTTTCACCCGAGCAGCACACCGCCGGAAGTGACATATATAGTAAAATCGATATTTTGATTACATTTCATTTCTGCATTATAAGTAGTAGGGAAAGGACCGATTTTGAGGCTGAGGAGTGAAGCTGTGGCGTGACGTCACAATGACTTCACGGATGACGTCACATTCGGTCACATGACTTCCGGTGACATCCGGATCACTTCCTGTAACGTCACTTCCGTTGACTTGACGGCCCAGTAAGAGTTATCTGCCCCTACATAAGATCCCAGTGACTTCCAATGTTAATCTGTGGGGAATGCATGTATGGGATAGGAGTATTGGGGTGGTCTTTTTTTTCTTGTGGATTTTGCTATTGTAAAAGGTTGCGGCACCTTGTTTTCTTTGTCTCGCGATGCAGAACACGATGAGAGGGGTCTCGAGCCCAGGGGTTGACTTTCGCTGAAAAGTTCAGCCAGGACTGCGCAGTCGGGTAGTAGTAGAAAAGGACAGTTTCGGAGGTGCGCTGATCCGGTGGGCCTGGGTGGGACATATTGACCCGATTGAGCTGCGGGAGATATCAAAGTGAAGCTCTCGTGAAGTAGCATCCGACTGGACTAGTATGTAGTGAAAGTAGGGTAATGGCTCGCATGCACAGTAGAAATAACGCAATGGAATGGACGTTTTCTGGTCGCGGTGAGCCAATATTGAGCCGATTGTGCTGTTGGAGATATCAAAGTGAGGTTCTCGTGGAGGAGCGTCCAACTGGATGGGTGTGGAAGTGAGGCTATGACGCGCATGCGCAGACAGGGAATTGTGTGAAATGGCATTGGAATGGACGTTTTTGGGACGAGGTGGACCACTATTGGTTGGATTGGGTCGTGCGAGGTGTACCACTATATATTTCTCATTATGTCCATCATAACCAGCGTTGGTCAAGATGGCCGAGTGGTCTAAGGCGCCAGTCATAAGTGCTGATCCTCCTATATAGGGACGTGGGTTCGAATCCCACTCCAGACACGCACCTTTTTCGCTATACGTCACCATGTTGTAAAACCATTGTATAAATATAGCACTATATATGAATCATTACGACCATGATAACCAGCGTTTATCAGGGTGGCCGAGTGGTCTAAGGCGCCAGTCTCAAGGTCCATGAAATTGCCTTCTTCGGGCAATGGGTATACTGGTCTGCACATGCGGGCGTGGGTTCGAATCTCATTCCTGACACGCACCATTTTACTGGTTACAATAACCGGCCGTGTGAGGTGGGCAACGCTCGTAGGGGAAGAGTCCGACTATGGTGGCTGTTATTGGAAGTCACATCATTCTGCACATGCGCAGTCGGGTAGTAGTAGAAAAAGGACAGTTTCGGAGGTGCGCTGATCCGAATGGGCCGTGTAAGGTGGGCAGCGCTCGTGGAGGAGAGTCAGACTGGCTACCTAGTAGTTTGTGACTGCGTGAGTCCGTATGAGTGTGTGTGTGGGGGGTGTGTGTGGGGGAGGGGGGGTGTCCGGGGATAGAAAGCAGAAACCCAGTATATTTGCCCTGTGATCTTTGAGGAAAGTTCTACAGTAACGCTTTAACGCCTGAGTTAACGCCTTAACGCCTTCTATAGCTAATCCCTTACGGATTAATACCATGATACAAATGACAGAAAGACAGATCAACACGTTCACAAGTTTTCATATAGTTTATTATCCCCAATGTTACATCAACCCCACGCTTGGGGAGCCGCATTGGGTATGTTTACAATTCTCGAAGCTCTTATCCAATCAGAAGCCGTCCTTTGAGAAAGTTCAATCTTCGGCCAGGGTCGCTTTTGGCGTATGCGTCATCAGGCAGTCCAGGATACCGTTGAGGCAGCATGTCCTGAAAGAGTTGTTTGCGCATTCTGGTCGCATTTTCCAGGGCTTCGGTGGGTGGTCACCCTATATCCTCTTCCAAGTGACGCTTGGTCTTCATGATGGACCTGTGCGTGGGGTAGCCTTTCATTTCAAGCGGCAGCATCTATACCGTGCATAGATGGCCAGGGTTGTTTTCCTGATGCTGGGATGCATTTGGATGTACGCCTGTTGTAAGTTATCCTGTCCGGCGTCTTGGAATATCGCAGCATGGATATTAATAGCTTCACGCACAATAGCATCCCAAAAGGTAGGTTCTTCCTCACTTCCCTGTGACGTAGGCTGACTATCTGAGGTCAAGTTCTCCGTATCAGTAAACAGACTCTCAGCAGTTTCTGTTTCGGTATCATTATCTGTCTCCTCAGTGGGCTCCTCGGAGTCTGGATGGAAAGTCTTCTGCTGTCAATTGATATCGTAATGTCTGGTAAACGTGCGTTCGAACTCATGTATAACCCATGCTGACAGTTGACCGTCGACTGTGCACGTTTTTGGAATACGCTTGCTTTTATAGACAGTAACGCTCGCCAACGCCGAGCTCCACGCCTCAACGCCCTGGTGATATAGCCCAGAAGCTCCGATTTTTCTAGACATTCCATGGAATTGACACTAATTCATCGAAATGCAGTGACGCCCGTCAACGCTCGTCGTTACGCCTTAACCCTATCTGGTCTGGGCTTTTGGGGACCTGTCCAGGCCTGGGGGGACCGAAATGCCTCCCCCCAATTATTTTTCTTACCCCTTTAGCTATAGAGCTGAAACTTACCACACTATACCCTTGGCCCAAGCTCTACCAGAAAATGCAAAAAAATCCAAGATGGCCGCTTTGATGACGTCACAGTGACGTCATTTTCAAAAACGGCATTTTTTGGTCGATTTTACGGTCGGATTTTCCGAATTTTTTTATTTATGCATCTTTCCCGCAAAAACAATGCATGATAAATTAGTAAAAATTAATGTGATGTGAAATAAAATAGATTTTGCCCACTTTTCATCGCGGAAAAGCAGAAATTTTGAAGAAATATGACAAAAACATCACTTTTCTGGTACCACACGTAGCCGTCATCTTGAATTTACCCATGATTCTCTGCTCGTGGGGTTATGCAAATAGGCTCAAAATGACCCCAATATGATAAACTATAAAGTCAAGGAGTTTCAGCTCTCCATTTTGTGTCGTTTCGGAGATAGCGCAGAAAGTTTGGTAGGGGGGCCATTTCGCCCTCCCCCCCCCCCCTCCCAGGCCAGTTAGGGTTAACGCCCGTCTCAACACCTTAACGCCCTATCTCAACGCATTATGCATGGTCGATCATCTGTGGACGGACATCATTATGTTGGGGGTTGAAGAAGATAATTTCCCGTCTCCAGCTGCGTCTTCATAAAGGTTTGAAATGCCTCATGCAGGGTCAGCAAATTCTGGGCACGGGTAGATGTGTTGGTATCCTCTTCGGATATTATCTGTTTCTTATGCAACAGAAGACATACCCGGGTCACCCATTGGATGTCATCTATGAGCGTCATAAGGTGACAACGCATGCGTTGGTGCTGAACGGTCTCGGTGGATCCACCTTGAGCTGTTTCAATAATAGCATCGACTTGAACGTCGGATTGACGTAAAGCTTCCGTTAGAATATCCTCGTTGTTGGGTTCAAACAAGGTGGACTCTGTAGTGCTCATGGTGAAATAAGCAAAATGATGTCGTGTGGGCTATTTATAGTGGGACGCTTTTGGTCTTCATGATGCGTTCAAACAAATGTTTCTTTGAGCCATCGCTCTGACATACGCCGCTGTGCAGCTCATGCCTTGGGTTTTCAACATCAACGCTGTTCCTTCGATTTCCATATGGACTGGTTCCTTGTCCAGCAATTTCATATGAGTCAAGAGGTCGACATACTGCTGACGTAACGTCCGTGGTAATCTGGGTACCAATATGTTACGGGCTAAAATTGTGGCTTCCTCTTTCGAATACCCTTTGTGGTGAAACTTGTTTTCTGTGACCTCCAACGTTTCGCCCATCTCGTCGTCACATACTTTCTTTGAACAAATCCTTCCATAGCCTCGAGTTCACATTGTGTTCATTCCCTTGTACGGGTTTGGGTTGGTCCTTCACGGTTGGGTAATATTTCGGGACTGATGGTATGAAGGGGGTCCGCTGTATGGGGGTGGGCTGCTGCTGCTGGACGGGTGCTGCCTGGTGTGGATGGTGTGTGGGTATATGACGTTGTGGTGACCCCTCGCCGGGTAACAGGTGGGTCGTCCACTCGCGATCTTCGGGGGTATCACCTTTAAGTCTACGAACAGGTAGCCGTACGAACGACTTATCACGCCTTGAAACGCCTGCATGAAATGGTCGATGTTCTTAAGATAAATTCGACTACCAAACACACGTATTTGTGCTCTGTCGATGGGACTGGAGAACAACACAAATTATTGGCAGTTCAAGGCAATATTTCTGGACGCCTTCCCTTGGGGAAAGATATTCTGGGTCAAACAGATGACGGACAGATTCCGATGATGGGATCTTTTGGTAAACAAGACCGGCAACGTGTTATTGGCCGCACTCATCAGATCACCTAGCACTACCACGTTGGCCTGCTGGGGATCGAAGAAATACGATTGATCGATATCGTGAGGAATCCCTGAGACGAAGCTCACATTCTGTAACCTTGTAGTTTCGTAGGCGGACTGTCACTGGCTGTAGCACCAGACTATACGAGTATAACTGAGGGGCCCTTCTTCTAAGAATTTGATCACCCATGACGTCTTTCCACATCTCGCAGGGCCGCTCACTGCCATGGTATATGGATGCTCTACTCCACTTGGTGGACCTATAGCGGAACTCGGTGGTGTCTCTTGTTTGTGTTTGCATTGAATGTGTCAGAGCATACTATCGCGACGAGAGAAAGTTCTCTGACACAACGTACATGTACACGACATGTTTATTTGTCGACCAATACATATGGATTGATGAGGGACACGTGTTAATCCCTATATGTAGACACCACCACAACGGCAACCACCACCACCACCACACACCACTACTACCACCACCACACACCACTACCACCACCACACAACACCACCACAACACCACTGCCACCACCACCACCACCACACACCACTACCACCACCACACACCACCACTGTCACTACCACAACCACAAACAGACACCACACCAACACCGCCACCACACACCACTACTACCGCCACCACACACACCACCACAAACACACACAAACACAAAATACCAGGTAGCCAGTCTGACTCTCCCCCACGAGTGCTGCCCGTCTCACACGGTCCATTCGGATCAGCGCACCTCCGAAACTGTCCTTTTTCTACTACTACCCGACTGCGCAAGCGCAGAATGATGTGACTTCCAATAACAGTGACCATAGTCGGACTCTCCCCCTACGAGCATTGCCCACCTCACACCGCCGGTTATTGTAACCAGTAAAATGGTACGTGTCAGAAGTGGGATTCGAACCCGCGCCTGCATGTGCAGACCGGTATACCCATGCCCCGGGGAAGGCAATTTCATGGTCTTGAGACTGGCACCTCAGATCACTCGGCTATCCTGACAAACGCTGGTTATCGTGATAATAATGATTCATATATAGTGTTATATTTGTACAATGGTTTTACAACATGGTGAAGTATAATGAAAAAGGTGCGTGTCAGGAATGGGATTCGAACCAACGTCCCTACATATGGGGGCCAGCACTTAAGAGCGCCTTAGACCACTCGGCCATCCTGACCAACGCTAGTTATGATGGACATAATGAGTCATATATAGTGCTACATCCCGCACGACCCAATCCGACCAATAGATAGTGGTCCACCTCGACCCCAAAACATCCATTCCAATGCCATTTTCCCAAAATTTCCCTTTCTGTGCATGCCTGTCGTAGCGTTAGGTCCACTCCACACCCATTCAGGTGGACGCTCCTCCACGAGAGCTTCATTTTGATATCTCCAACAGCCCAATCGACCCAATATTGGCGCACGGCGACCCCAAAACGTCCATTCCAATGCGTTTTTTTCTACTGCGCATGCTCGCCATAACCCTACTTTCACAACATACTAGTCCAGTCGGATGCTATTTCACGAGAGCTTCACTTTGCTATCTCCCGCAGCTCAATCGGGCCAATATGGCCCACCCAGGCCCCCAAACGTCCATTCCAGTGCTCTTTTCCCACAGTTCCCTGTCTGCGCATGCGCAGAATGACGTAACTTCCATTCCACACCCATCCAAACGGATGCTCCTCTGATACCTCCACGGCCCAATCGGCCCATTATTGGTCCATCTCGACCCGAAAAAGTCTATTCAAATACACTTTTTCTACTGCGCATGCGTAGATAGACGATATTCCCACCCCACACCCATCCACTTGGACGCTTCCTCACGAATGCTTCAAACTCAAAACTCACACAACCCAATCGGACCAATATGGGTCCACCTAGACCCCCAAAACGTCCACCTCGATCTGCCTGCCTACTGCGCATGCGTCATCAGCACTTTTCAACAAAAAATCGGCATCGAGACCCCTCCCATCGTGTTCTACAGCTCGAGATGAAGAAAACAAGGGGCCACATCTCATACCGCAAATGTCCATGAGTGGATTTCCCATTGGGACTAACATTGTCCACTGCACCGGAATGGACCTAACATTTCCACCCCAGACCTGGCTGAACTTTTTAGCGAAAGTCAGCCCCTGTCCTCGAGACCCCTATCATCGTGTTCTACATCGTGAGACAAAGAAAACAAGGTGCCTCAACTCATAGTAAACTCCACCAGAAAAACAAAATGACCACCCCAATACTCCTATCCCATACATGCATTCCCCGTAGATTAACATTGGAAGTCACTGGGGTCTTATGTAGGGGAAGATAACTCTTACTGGGCCTTCACGCCACCGGAAGTGACGTCACAGGAAGTAACCCGGATGTCACCGGAAGTCATGTGACCGGATGTGACGTCATCCGTGACGTCATCGTGAGGTCACGCACAACCTCACTCCTCCGCCCAAAAAATTATAAGGAATCGGTCCTTTCCTTACTACTATTATACCTCTGTAGGCCTAGCGTTAAAAAGAGTATCAAATATTTTTTTCCCCCGTTTATATGATCAGAGCATATGAAAAGTAGTTCGCTCATATGCAAAACTGAAGAAGTAGTTCTCTCGGATTCGAAATGAACCGTGTGTGAATGGGTTTTCCTCTATACGTCATAGCAACGTCTTAATGGTCATCTTCCGCTATTGTGGACAGGAGTAAAGAGGAGTGAGCCTGTGAAACGGAGCATGCGCTGTAGGGAGGTTGTGAAAAAGCATCAGTCTAGATTCATTGTTTTATTATAAAATTCTTCTTTTCCCGCTTTGCGACACTTACACGAAAGATGAACCCGTCTCAGCCCCCTATAGCCTCAGGGAGAATGCAAATATACAGGGGGGGGGGGGGGGGGTATATGCCGTCATACTGTGTATATGAGCAGTGAACGTCACAGGACCTACGAAGGGTAAGCATTAGAACTGGGACGCGCATGGAACTTTTGCCCCCCCCCCCCCCCCCAACCCAAGTTGAAATCCTGCCAATATTAAGATGGGCACAGCCCAAGTCAGAATTGTGATTTTTATCAAAAATCACCAGAAATGTTCATCAAAAGTCCCCTAATGCACCTTCACGCTAAAAATCAAGGTTCTAATGTCAACGGTTCTCTTTATTTTGTGGACGAAAGGATTCGGATGTGGACTGACTCACTGACTCACTCACTCATTACCGGACAATTTGCAAATGAGAGCCTACTTCGCAGGAAATGGTGTTGGAGAGCGCGGGTGACCAAATCTCCGCAACTATCACATTCATTGTCAGCAAATATATAGCTTTACCCCGATGTCACTGGAAGTTTTGGCGCAAAATATCTTTGACCTCACTTGCATCTGTCTGTGTTTTTGAGGGATTGTCACAGGAAAGTCGACCAATCGCGATAAAGGATGCCAAAAATAAAACGTTGCATATACAAGAAATTGTTCAGTTGGTATATATTGTATACTCAGAAAAGTTAAGGCAAAAAACAACTCATATTTCTTTCCATAAACATATGAAGATAAAAGATAACCTGACCCAACTTGATAAAGCATACTCGCTGTTCCAATATGTAGTCGTAGACCAAATCTGGTTCTGGTTATCGTTTATCTTCATGTGTTTACATAGAACAATATGAATTGTTTTTACCTCGGAATCAACTATTTTCACGAATGCACTACTTCACAGCCCTGTTACTCGAGAATGATGAGACTCAGTGCCTTGAAATTTTTCTGAGAAAACAATATAATATTGTACTTCATGTCAAATGAACACTTTCTTGTAGTGGAAGTATTTTATTTTGGTACTCTGTATTGCACCTGACCTGGGGCCATTTACCCATCTAAAGCTACCAGGTCCTTTACACGAGACACTGCCTGAAAAAAAACAACCCCACACACACACAAAGCAACATGCGGGAACAGAACCCTTTCACATGAACACTTTTGTGGGTATTTCCGAGAGATTTGCCAAGTTTGATTCAAAATTATCAAGTGATCACTGAGTTCTGACCACCGGCTTTCAACGCCATTCACCCTTGCACTCTCTCCATGTATACACAGTATGTAGGCATATACTCCCGCCCCGAAGCAGCCTGTTGGATATTTGTACACACTGAACATCCCTCGCTCTGTTAACTGGCCGACACAGTTATCACTTCGTACTCATAATAATATTCCATGTGTAACTTGGGAATCTCGACGTGAGATCTTGGATACAGATTTGAATGGGTCGAAAATGCATAAACACGCAAAGAGTTAAATTTGAACAAAAAATCTCACGCATATGTAGAAAGCTTGAACTATTTGTCTGCCTCTGCTTTTACCTTGAATATTTATGCTGAAGGTGTGGTACCGGTAATGTACACGGGGCGAGGCAATTGAAAGGGCTGGAGAAATGCCGCTATGTTAAACTTCAGTGAATCCTTTGTGCAAAATAGTATTTTCGGCCTGGCTGGAAAAGACGACCTACTTTATAAGATAGTCTATTGTCGTCAACCAGCAATGTTCAATTCATGTTTGTACCCTGAATAGTATAATATATTTGTTCACAGAAGGACGTGACACGCCCTTTGTAATCTACCTGTCGTGTTCACTGAACTGTGTTGTCTTCGCTATGATCTCTGCCACTATTAAGATGTTTGGTACAAAATACATTTAATGTTACTTTTCTCATGCAAGAGTTTTTTTGAAAAAGAAAAGCTTCTTAAAGATATTAAATATGCTGGGTGTTGTGGTATATAAATATAATATCATACTAATATAGATATATATACGTCAGTGGTGGATGCTTACACATTTGCTTTTGAGAGATTCCATAAATAGTCCGAGTAATGTTTGGCAGAGATCAAGGTTTCGGCCTAATTGGGATGTAGTTTGTACAGGTAGGCCGACTTTCCCCATCGTGCCACGTTACGGAATGTCAAAAAAAGGAGCCACCGTTCCAACTTCTCAGGGAGCAGCCAAAATGGCTTTAGGGACGACATTTTGGTCATCTTTGGCCGTTATAGCAACATGTAGCATCGGAGTATGGCTGGTTAACGTGTATTTAATGGAAGAAATAGCTCGATTGCGTGAAGAATTGCAGAAAACATCCGCTAAACTCCAAAGAGCGGAAGAGAGAATCGACTCTTTTCCCGTTTTGCAAAATCGCTTGGAGAAAGCTATGAAGACGATGGCAGCTGCCGAAAACGAACTCGGAAAGCTCAGAGAGGAAGTCGCTAAACCTTCCAAAAGAGTGAACTGGAACCAATTGCCAAGGAATCTGACCGACGAACTGCTAGCAGTGCGCACACAAAAGGCGACGACAGACAAATTTGGGTCCAGACTTGCCTCACTGGATAGCAATTTAGGAGGATTATCTTCAAAAGTGCATATACTCGACGAAAAACTCAACGGTAGGAATTTTAATAGTAATGGTTCCAGATGTCTCCAGAAACAATTGTCTGTTTGCTGTGCTGGATATATACATGTAGGATAATGGGGAGACTAAATGCGTCAACGTGACTCGCCACCGATGTTATACTCTCTGTTGTCTGTAGTAACTCTCAAACCATAGTAGTAGAGAAAGGGGATCTTGAGAACCATTGATCTTTGAACTCTGAATTTTGTGGCCGGTGGTGGCGGGGTCAACGGGCATTGAGCGAGTGCACTTTCGGCCACTGGCTCTTCAGCACAAACCTGTGCTTGTCTGGGGATTCGTAAGGTCATCAATTCGGGGCCAGCAAGTCTCGACATGTTTTATTAATTTCCGTTGCGTCACCAAAGTATGTTGAATACAATGGAAGTTATACGGTAGACATACACAATGTATTCTGGGTTACGCTGTATAGACCCTTTAGTATTATAATATGGATTGGCCTGTACCATGGTACAATATCTATCGCAGAAGGTAAACGTTCAAGATGCCCGTCCGTCCATCGTTACCGAACAAAAACCCCATACGTTAGGATGACGTCGGTAAAACAAAATGGTGTCTATAAGAGACAAATTACTCTTAACTATTGGGTCTATACTGCGTAGACTATTATACAGGATGCACGTTTACACACTTGGTGACGCCACGAAATAAAACATGCTGAGACTTATTGTTCCCCGAATTAATGACGACACGGAAATCCCCAAGCATGTATAACTCGCAATGCTTTCCGGGATTGATGGCGCCACGGAATGAAACATGCTGAGACTGGCTGGTCCCCGGATTGATGACGTCAGGATTCCGCAGACAGGCACTTACATGTGCTTGTCCCGAAGGTCACGTAACCGGAAGTGCACTCAATGACTTTTGACTGGCGACAAACTGCCACAACGGTCAAAGGTCATAGTTCAATGGTCCTCGACATCCCCTTTCTCTACTACTTACCTCCTCATATTTTGCCATACCTTGTGAAAAATCATGTTGTTTGACATCTATACACAGGCAATTTTTCACAGACATGTACTGAGCAGTACACTACTGAACGGTACTGCATGGAAAGGCCCACCATACATGTAGGTACTGAGCTGTAACTGAACAGTTCCTGTGTGATAATCACAGGTCAGAACTGAACTGAGCAGTACATGTCAGTTAGCAACAGCCTGGTTCCAAGTGGTAACTGACCAGTACTGCACAGTAACAGGTTGGTTACTGTTCAGTTACAATGCAGTACTGTTCAGTCCTGTTCTTTGTGGTACTGTACGATATCCAATCAGTACTGACCAGTTACTGAGTGGTACTGTGTGGATACGAGTCAGTACTGATTGGTACTGTACTGAGGTGTACCGTTCCGGGCCCTTCCTTGCGGTTACCATTCAGTTACCACACGGTACCAACATTTGGAAATTTGGCTGTGTAGAAATGTACTAAAGTAAATTAAAATGAATTTGAGCACGATTTACGCTGTAATGATTATGAAAATAACTTTTAAAACACACACACAAGATAAAATCATAAGTACAGGAATGTTACTAACAAAATTTTCATACATTGAGACGTAGATATAGTTTATTCACAACCTGCCGGCTGAATAGCGAGTAAGAACATTGAGCGTCTACTTTAGAGCTGCTATTCCCTCTGAATACTATATCCCAGTTTATGTCATTAGCTCGAATCCAGAATGCTGTAAAGCTCCACGCGTAGAACAGATCCAGGCCTCTGTTGCAGTATAGTAAAGTGACGCTGATGCGGAGAAACCAGCTAACCCATATACAAGTATTAAACATTAGATCTTTGTTGGTTTTACATGCTTGGACAATTTTATGGGCTCGGGTGGTCTGGTGTATATCATGATATCGTTAAATTGAACCTCTGGTATCTCTTTTCACCCTTTCATATAATATACGAACATGGCAGTGTGACTAACGTCACAGGACCTACGAAGTAGGGTTTGATATGACTTAAGTGTGTACTCGACAGATGACTTGGGACTATGTGCTACCGTGATAGAATTTATATAGCAGTCTCTAATTGACGGTGGGTACTGTTAGCATTCCCCGATGTCACCGCTGGTGAGTCCTTGGCGTAGCAACTATTATGGCCCTCGGTTCCTATTACCCTGGACACTTATCAGTCCAGCAGTACAGGTCACCTATCCAAGTCTTTACCGGGCTCAAAGTCGCTTAACTTCGGTGATTTTACGATGGTGTGCCCAACGTGATATGCCGTACCAGGGAGCCTTCAAAGTCGCAGTGAAACATACAGCCAAGGGTTCCCGATAGGCATGACTGCACTCGCTGAGCCATAATAAATAATAAAAAAATAATTATAAATCAAATTTTCATCAAAATTCGGTCAGCTCAGAACTTGCTGGTAACAATGCCCTAATGCACGTTCGTGCCAAAAATCAAGGTTCTAATTTCAACGGTTCTCCTTATTTTTCCGACGAAAGGATTCGGATGGACTGACTGACTGACTCACTCACTCATTACCGGACAATTTGCAAATGGTAACCTACTTCATAGGAATATTCTTTGAAGTATTAAATTGCGCATGAATAATTGACAGACTATGTTTGCATGTGTAATCATTTGTTTCTAATTACCATCCGATGTTGTTTCAACCTCAACGGGCAAGGAACTCTCAGTCAGTGTGTGCCGCTTTCAACAGAGATGGTGGCAATCTAGATTCAATACCCTGTTCCCATGCGTTGAGCCGGGAACTTGTATATAACCTAATTAAATACTAAACTAGAAAATATGAAATGATTTTGAGAGAGAAAGAATAAATTGGTCGTCAGCGGGATTCGAACCCACGACCCCGGTTTATCGTGCCGATGCTCTACCAACTGAGCTATGGCGGCCCATAGATATTACAACCGAGAGAGAAGGTTGGTCATCACAGGGACAATCCGCGGTGGCCGTCATTGCTCAGTAGATAGGGCATCGGCGCGCTAAGCCGGGGTCAAAGGTTCGAATCCCGCTGACGACCAATTTATTCTTTCTCTTTCAAAAATCATTCCATATGTATATATGCTCAATGGCGGGCTATACGACATACCAAATATCATTTCTAAATTAGAAGGGAATCAGGATACTGGGCATGGGGATTGATGTCCAGGAGAAATCGGTTTCATGCAATTCCATTGGTTTAAAGTCATCTGATATTCATCTGTTTTTGAGTCAATTACATAAAGTAGCGTTTATATCAATGCACGTAAGCCTAACTCTCCGCATTTCGGTTGTTCCCGTCATATACGATGAACCACAGCGGAACCCGGAAGAAAAATCCACAGAACGGAAGAGCCAAAGGGAGCGTATACTGACTCCGTCTGAAAAAAAGGCAGGGTTTTTTTTTTCTCGAAAATTCACAGTTAAGGTTTTTACGACTTGGGATCATAATCAAACAATTTATCCCACCAATCCCACATGGGGCCCGGGACAACGTGTGAACAGACAATATCAGTGAATATCGGTTTCGGATTTACATAGGTTCAACACAACAATATTTTTAACTATAAGTTAGACATTGATACACATCAGTAATAACGCTCATTCATATCATGGCCGAGAGGGGCCATCGTCACTTCGCCATCGTACGTCAAAAAACGGAGCGATGGAGCGATAGGGCGATGGCGATAGAGCGATAGAGCGATGGCGATAGAGCGATGGCGATAGAACGATAGAGCTATGGTGTTAGAGCTATAGAGCGATGGCGATAGAGCGATGGCGATAAAGCGATAGAGCGATGGCGATAGAGCGATGGCGATAGAGCGATAGAGCGATGGCGATAGAGAGATAGAGCGAAGTACACCCCACACAATAGCCTACCCTATAATGGTGAATTTAGGCAAAGCGTCCCAAGATGCCTCCAAATAGTGCTTTACGCATTGATTGAGATTCAGAGGGTAGCAAGGAGAGACCGCCAGGTATCTGAACCACTCCTTGTCATGTCAGTTGACATACCGTTCATATATATGCAGTTAGTTTGAAAGTCCTCATTTATTATGGGGATAACACCGCTACCCTGACCTTGAAACGTTGGCATAATGAATTGGTAAACCTGGCTATTTTTTCTTGCTAATTTCCCTCTATTTGAAATGTATTAAATCATTTTTCCCATATTTTTTGCAGATTTAGAAATTAGCGTGGCTAACATGGAGAAATGTAAGTATGTGTCTTCAATATGGTGTTTGTGCAATATCTATCTTACAAATGGCTAGGTCATTCGTACGGAAGAACGACTTGGCTATTTCACAACCTCGTCTCATCGCCTTCATTTCCATAGAGCGAGGTTGCGAGATTGCGAGACAGTGAAGCGACAGACCGAGATTGGGAGACAGCGAGAGAGCGAAGCGAGGAAGCGAGAAAGCCAAATAATTTAATTTCGCAACCTCGCTCCGTCTCTTCGATCTCCCGCAATCTTTCGCGGCCGCGCCCTATGAAAATGAAGGCGAGGGAGCGAGGTTGCGAAATGGCGTTATATGTCTTCCATATATATACATTCGACTGTATTGAATTCCTCGAAAACCAAACCATATCATTTTTGTTCAGTCGTCGTTTGGGCACTTAATCCCGGACTTGCGAAATATTGAAGGTATTCCTTTAACAATAGATCTTCCTCGATAGCACCGTGAGGTGGATTGACCAATGGCTCTCAAAGTTTCGTTCTCTTACTGTCTTTCCCACCTCTTCAGCCTTGAAAATGTTTTTATTCAATAATAACTGGATTATTCTCGACCAGATGTTGCCAAAATTATCATAGATTTGAGCATAATGATCCTTTCTTGGAATAGTAAGATAATTTAATCCATATTTACCATATTTACACAAGTTATATTCCATAGTTTAAAAAACCGTCCCATGCTAAAGAGATAGGAAATAAATTAGGAGAAAGAACCGCTGGGAGTCGCGGGTCAATGCATTTGCGGTACTACCTGGGAAGATCCATTGTTATAGAATTAGCTAAATTTTGTGCAAGTGCGGGATTCAATGGTGCCCGGTGTAACTGCTCTTGAAGTGTCAGGGGATTAGGGAGACATTTTCGGAAAAGTTAAGAACTAGTATCACGCACGAGACATGAAAACTACTCCCACTATAAGCGTTGGAAACTACTTTCAATTCAAGACGCTGTCATCATATGAATGCAACAACCTTGAGTGTCACATTAAACCACTCCCCTTCCCCTCCAATTCAAAACTTAAAGAGCAATTCATGGGGACACCACCCTTGCATTGGTGTTAACTTCAACACCTGTCTTAAAAGTGTACATGCTGCCTTTTCAGCCTATTATCTTCTCGACAACCAGTAAGAATATTTGATGAAATGAACGTCCAACTTCTCCGAATGAAGAGGTCAATCACATGCATCTCTTTCGGCAATTTTAATTTTGCCTTGGATTTCCCCGGTGATGGTGTCATCTAGGGTGCTGACATATGGCGAACATTCTGAAGTTTTTGTGTCGTTTCGGTCGTTTTTTGACGTAGGTTTGACTTATTCACCATAACACTCCAAAATCTTCAGGCGACTTACCATCCATGCTCCAGCGCATGCTCCATTTCTCAGGCTCATTTATCATCCATGCCTCCAATAGCGGAAGTTGACCTTTAACTATACGTTGCTATGACGTATAGGGGGAACCCCACGTACGCACGCTTCAGTTTGAATCCGGCTGAACATGAGCGAACTACTTTTCATATGCTCTGTCCAGATAAACAGGGAAAATACTTTCCAGATAATTTTTTTTAACGCTAGGCCAACGGAGGTATTCTGCAGACTTAAACAGTAATCGAAATGTTCGGCAAACATCTATTTTACTATATATGATGTCACTTCCGGCGATGTGCGCGCGGCCCCGAATCCGGTCTAAAAATCTGACTGATGGATACGGTATTATTAGACCCCCCAGTGAGGTGGTTGGCGACTTACACTATATATTGTTACATGTCGTAATAGTAGCTTTCCATTGAAAGTGTTCATAGTCTAATTGTTAATAGAGAACAAGACATGTCGTCTACTCTTATGCAAATTAGATAGACGACATTTGATTTTTTCAACATCATCCGATGCGGATATATATGTTCATGGTCGCCTATGGCGGATGTCTCTTCGTTCGATATATTCTTGAATTTATTGGACAAAAACGACCTTTTTTACCTCTATTTTAGAGAGGTAATTCTCTCTACCCTGTTCACGTCTATGTGTATTTATATATAAAACTGTTTTTGTTCTGATTTTCCACAGGTTTCCCGTGCCCATGTGACTTTGATCGTGTGGTAGACTCTTGTTATTACATTCAGAGAACGGCACAATTACTCGATACAAAAGCGGCAGAAAAACTTTGTGCTGCGAAAAATGCAACATTGGTGTCGATAGAATCCCGAGGTGAATTCGATGGCTTGAGGAACATCCTTGTCGGTATTTTTAGTAAGTAATAGCCTATTTATGAACTAATTGCTCTCAGCGCTCCATTTTCGAAGTCTTTAATCCAACTTTTCGCGAAACACGCATCTTCACCAGCCAACTCAACTACATCGCAAAGCTCTCTACGCTGCCTTGACGTTCTTGGCTGGTGACAGAGGAATACTGCTCTGCGCCACCTAGTGGAAGTTTTAATGATGAGCGACTTTTTGCCTCCAGGAGTTGTTCCGCTTCAATTTCAAGAACACTGGGGCTATAGACGGGTGGCTTGGCAGTTATATAAAGTCCTGGACACTAGAACCTCCATAAATTACCGACCAGGGGCCGATTTCATGAAACCTCACTTGAGGGAAATTTCACACTTGAAAGTTCAAGTGCACTTGAAAACCTCCCTTGACTCGAGTTTTTGCTTTTCATGAAATTTCCCTTGAATCTGAAATCGCACTTGAGTTCAAGTGTAGTCGGACCTCCCTTGAAACCGTACTTGAAATGAAAATGTAATTGAAATGACCAATATGAAGGGAGATGTGTGCCCATGCATCATAATGCACGCATGGTCATTGCTCTTCATCTCATAGATTCAAAAATGTCACAGGCATATTTATTTGACACCTGAAATTCTACCGATCGGCTCCTGCGCATCAGGTATTTTGAACATACACTTGATTCCGCGGGGGTACTATTTATGATCAAACCGCACAAAAGAGTTCCAAAAAGGTCACTTCAAACATCACTTGACCATGTGCAACCAAAAACGTTTGGTGAAACACAACTTGAAGTGCACTTGAAAAAGTCAAGTCAAGTGAGGTTTCGTGAAATCGGCCCCTGACCATGAAACGCATTACATTCTCGAAGTTGGCATAAATTTATACATTTGGCTCTTTCACACAAATATGGCAGCTTATCTTGTTTTATATCGTCTCGGTCTACACCCAGTCCTGTGTGTCATTCAGGGGTTTCGAGCGCCACTTAATAGGAGAATTAGTCTCCATGGTGTTCAAGCGCTATCACACAGATGAGGGAACAAATCCAGCAGTTTTGTTTTACTGATTGAATGCAGTGAATACAGTAGAAATTTATATGAAGTTTGATCAAATAATGTGTAATGAATAGTACAGACACATTTCAGTGCTGATGTTTTGGAAATTGCCCTACGACGCATAATCATACTTCGTGACTTATTAGATGTATTACCATCTGTAACCAATAGACACGGTAATTGTATCTGGAGGATGTGTATCGTGCGGGTTAAAACCGTCCGCCCAGCCCCCCTCACTACGATTCGTCCAATCGTCGCGAACAGTGCTACCAGAAGAACTCTGACCCCCGAATAAAGACACTCATATTCAGCGGTTCATACGGGAGGCGAGGGGCGTGATTTTTGCACACAGCACTTTACTGTCTCGGAATGGCGAGATTATGTCTGCGTTACAAACTCAACGCATCAGAACGAAATGTGACTGTGGCTAATATACAGACGAAGGCACGAAGCTTATTGTCCACTGGTTTCCGCGTGATATTTTGGAAGGGAGAGTGAATGAGCAATTTGGTGAGCTTACGAGATGTATCAGCTTTCCCCAATCCTAACCCGGACGAGCCCCCAATTGTTACGGGTAAAATCTCTCATGGTAAATTGCTTGGAATTGCCTCGTGGAAAACAGCCGTCGTATGAGAGTTATATGTGGTAATTTCATGACAGTGCAAAGTAATGTGGTGAGAACTGCGCTGATATTCAAGATTTACAGATAAACACGAATTGTTTGTTATTTTCAGACTCGAAGAGGTACAACGTTAAACATGGCTGGCTAACATCCGGGCGTCGAGTCGATGGGGTTCTCAAGTGGACATCCACCGGCGATGTCGTTGACGAGACCCAAATTGCATGGGGTCAGGGGGAACCAAGTGACGAAGAATGTTTGACATTTTTCCCATTGCTGGGACGAGATATGAACTTGGCGGATATAAGCTGTGGCGAGGTTGAAAGACAGTTTATCTGTGAAATTTAATGCTAGTTTGTGTTGACTATAGTAATAAATTATGCTAGCGAGTTTGGTGAATGGATGAATGAATACATGAATACATGCGTGAGTATAGATGAATTTACTCTCGCGATGAATCAGATCCCAGTTCTGTGATGTCACAATTCATCAGAAATATTGTCAGCTACACCCTCTGAGTGATTTGGGCGGAACATCAAGGCACGAAGTTTGTTTTGTGCCTGGCTCTCAGCCAATCAAAATCGTCCAATACCAAACCGAACGGCCTGAGCTAACTGGGTTGATCAATCTATATATCATTCATAATCTACAAAGATTGAACGGGCCTGCAAGCGAGGTTTCCCGGAGCAATGAACCAGTGGCTTTTACAGCTATGACAATGGAATATTGAGAGTTTAGGGCGCATGTGGAGCTTGTTGGCTAGAGTAAATTTAGACTTCATAGGTCGAGATATCTAGAAACATAGGAGTAGACTAGTTACCTCCGCTACTTTCCAATGCGGAGACAAGCAACCTCGCTACCAGGGGTCGCTCCCCGCTGGAAAATGGCCGCTCCGACGAACAGGGAGACAAGTAAAGGCCAAGGACCGGTATCATTTTGTCTCGAATCTGCAGCCAGAATCGGGGCTGGATTTGAGCACTCTTCGACAAAGTGGTGATTTCGCTGATGGGCCTGTTATTGATTAATTTGGGCAGTGTCTAATCTGTTTCAACTTCAGATTCAGTATTTTGTTGAGAATAAAGGATAGAATAAAGGATTAAACTTCCGTAACCACAAATTTCCAGCGATCACCTCTTTTATGTAAACATGCCGAAGGGCAGGAACAAGAGTAAAGGGAACCTAGTACTGTGTAAGAGACTAACGACCAGTGAACCAGGGCGCAAGGCTATGTCTTTGGTTCACTACACATGAGCAAGAAGGGGTTTTTCTAAACGGCACTCTCTTAAATAATTAGATATAAGTTAGATTGAAAAGACCGATTGAAAATCAATCTATTAGATCAAAACCAACTGTCTACTAGAATCTATTATAATGATTTTTCAGCCCACATTAGATTCCTTCTGTTCTTTCTTCAATCAAATAGATTGATAATAATTCCAATCAAACCGAATGATTTGTGAAGATTAGATCTTAGGTCCATGATTCCGATCTTCCCACTGTATTTTTCAGTCTTTCGCTGCGATTGAAATTATATTCAGTTTATTAGATTTAAAAAATACAGAATGAATCTATTGTAGACTGAAACTTCAATCTAATAGATCCTAATAAGCTGGAATTTTCAAAGTAATAGATCTTTTTTCTATTGGAATTGATTGGTCACTAATTCCAATCTAATTATTTAACAGCGTAGATAGCTTGTACATGTATGTGGGTCTAACGATAATTAACATACTAAAGGACGAACACACGTGATGTGTACTAATATTCATTGTGGGCGTGAAGCTGTTCTAAATGCACATCATGCGCACGAATTTGGGCGAATCTCTCAATTTATATTTATTTCATAGTTCAACATCGCTGTATGACAACGTTAACTTACTTCAGAATGGCATACTGTACGGTGGAGATAACAGGCTAAGTTGGGTAGGAGCAAAAGTCATTTCTGCTTCAACAATCCACTTAACCCTATCCGTCCTGGGCTTTTTGGGACCTTGGGGGTGGGGCCGAAATGCCAGGGTGGGGCCGAAATGCCCCCCCCCCCCGCCCACGCCTAATTATATTTTTCTTACCGCTTGAGCTAGGAAGCTGAAACTTACGTCATTTTCAAAAATTACATCTTTTACACGATTTTTCGATTTTTTTATTTCTGTAATTTCTCTCTAAAAACTGCATGATAAATTAGTAAATGTTAATGTGATGCGAAATAAAATAGTTTTTGTCCACTTTTCATCGCGGAAAAGCAGAAATTTTGAAGAAAAATGACGAAAACATCACATTTCTGGTACCCACGTGGCCGCCATCTTGAATTTACCGATGAACCTCTGCTCGGGAGGTTACATAAAAAGACTCAATATGACCCCAATATGATAAACTATAAAGTCAGGCTGAGTGTCGGCTCTTAATTTTTTGTCGTTCCGGAGATAGCGCAGAAATTTTGGTAAGGGCCTGGTAGGGTTAACCTCGCTACTCCACCGTACAGTGCGCTATTCTGGAGTACGCTGTTACAGAGTGAACATTTCAAAAGATTATAAAATGTTTTACATTAGCATTAATATGATGTCATAGTATTCTAGATCCCGGTATCTCCGTGACTTGGATGATCTGATATTGTTTATTAGCCAAAATAAATTCTTACATAAAATAATTTAAATAAAAGTCTGTTTTGTGATTGAGCCTTGTCTGGTACCATTTCATCCACACTCTCGTGATCCAGGTCTATCATGCCTAAACTGGGAGATAGAAAATGAAAGGATGTGTGATGTTTATGCGACGGTGATGAAGCTGATATTTCCCCCCAATCTCAAACCTGCAAAAGCATATTTTTCTTGGAGAATACAGACTGAAATATCAGCCTGGGAAAAATTACGATGGTAAGCGGCACATAAATGAATTGATGTTTCATCAAATGTGCTGGTTAGTTGCATTAAATCAATTGATGTTTCATCAGAATGTGCTGGTCAATTGCAAAAGAAATGAATTTATGTTTCATCAAAATGTGATGGTCAGTTGCATAAAATGAATTTATGTTTCATCAAAATGTAATGGTCAGTTGCATAAAATGAATTGATATATTTTATCAAAATGTGCTGGTCAGTTGCATAAAATGAATTTTTGTTCTCAAAATGTGCTGGTCAGTTGCATAAAAATATATTCCATGCACACTTGAAAATAGTAAACGCCGACTTCACAGAAAATGACGCACGTATGCGAGTGCTGAAAATTGGGGTCTTCATAAACCTGAACCGGAACCTGTCTAGCGAGAGCGTCTTCACAAATCCAGGTAATCCCAAGTCCTCGCAGAGGGTTTACCTGGACATTTTTAGTGATTCGAATGAGTTCTTGAGCGGACGCCTGTATTATACAATCTCGTACATTCCATCCCCTGCGCTTGCTTTGAATTAGCATGTCGGTATCCCAACGCTGCGATTTTTACTTTGACTTCCAATGTCGATTTCAGCATTTTGGCACGCGATGTAATTCAAACCAGTCACATCTCATATTTCGCAGCGGATTGGCTAATCAGCTAGCTTAGCGCGTTCACTGATTGGTTTGACTTAGAGGAGACCCCTTGATCTATTTTTTCCAGAACTGGTATGGGTAACCAACCAAGCCAGTGTATCGATCCTGACAGATCGATCGATACACTGGCTCGCGAGGATGAGCGAGAGAGGAACGAGATTTGTAACCCCTGCTACAATGCAAGATGCTGAACAATTATGTTGTGTTCGTTTTAGGTGTTCTTTCCTTCAATTGCATTTGTCCTGCTTCCAGCTCATGACACAATTGGGGGCCACTAATGTCGGAAAATCGGCTCAAAACAGAACTTGTAATTAACATATAGCGTGCACATTCGAGACAGAAAATGTTAATAGATATAGTCGCTATTACTTTAACTGAAATATATCAGCTGAAATTACACGGATAGCACGGTTTTTCTTCTCTAGTTCATGTTCTTTGCAGTATCTAGAACAAGTCGACCCATTTGGTTTAGTTTTTCCCGTGCATTAGCAGTTCACATTCGCCGAGTAACGATGTAAGATATGTCGCTATCAAGAAATTAATCATTCATCCATAGAAAAAAACCGCAGAAGTGTTTTGCATTAGCATATAATTGAAGACATATCAGAAAAGTCTTGCGAGTCGGCTGTCGGAAGCATAGTAGGCGGACAGGGCTAAGTATGAACATATATCGCTTGAATAATACATTATCTCAGTCTGTTAGAACTTTGTATTTATCTGGAATTAATTTATTCATTAATCGATTGCAATTTCTTTTTATCTACAGAGGGCCATCATTCCCAGTAATTGATGACACTGGGTATGGCTATTAACAAACCCCGAGAGAAGGACCCGAAGATATTTTGTACTCGCTAAAAAATCTTGAGTGTGACACTCATTTAAAAAGAGTGGGAATTATTGCCACTCAAACTTAGGTTAATAAATCACAAAAATAACTCTGAATTAATAAATTACTCGCATTTGAGTAAATTTCAACAACTTAAGTGAATTGAACTCTTTTTCGGGATATTTCTCTCTTTCAACTTGAAGTTCGAACGTGTGAAAACATAATTAGGAGAAATCATTGACAGTTTTCGTTGAAATTCTCAAAAGCATTCACGAAAATCGCCCCGTTTTTGAACGGCCTAATATACATTTTGCAATAAACACACTCCAGTGGATGTACTTGACACTTTAAGATGTACTTGACACTTTAAGAGTTCCTGTGAGTCAATTCCATTTCTATGGACGCGGATAAGTCAAAGTTTGCGCAGTGCGCATACGTTGCGCATGCGGGTTCTAAAATACCTTTTTATTTGTCCTTTTGTTCGTATTCTTTATAAACAGTAGTAAGTTCTACAACGTCTCACCCACCCTGACAACTAAATCAAAATTTGAACCCCATTTTCTCATTGGACGCGGTTCCAAAAACTCCGAGTTGATGATTCGCTCAATTTGAAAGTAAACCCATCGACCTCTCATCCCTGACCTTTGACCCTAACTCCTCATTCTTTCTTACTTATCATGTTGCAAGATTCAGACTCCATCCCTATACCTATTAATATACATTCAAATAAATGTAATATACATGTAAACAAACGCAATAACAAAATGCAATATAAATGTAAACAAATGCCCATGGGGAAGTGCTTTTGTCCCCGTTTTTTCCATAACAAAACTTCAACAACCACAAGACCATGCAGGTTTTCGATAATTTATTTATGTGAAAACACGCAAAAATCACTAACACAACTTTAGCGTCGTATTTCAGCAGCATGTCTCGTGCTATTTTAACGCTTTCTTGTAACTCAAATTTGTGTGAAGTAAACAGTTTATAACATCGGGAAAAGTCATCTGCAATACACTGTAAGATTTTAAGGGATATATGCATAATACGATCGTCCAAAGTTAAACTAATACAAGACGTTTCATTCGATTGTTGTGTCTCTGAACGGACACTTGTTATATATGAACGTTACATTATGAATGCTCTCTCTTAGGTGATACCACAACCACTAGGCCTTTCGCAGCAGGCAACGTTCTCACAGTACACCTATATGATACAGAAGCTGTATCACACCTTCACATTTGTTCTAAATATCATTCGATCTTTCCACATTTATAAGCTAAAATATTTTGACGTGAAAAATAACCCATCATACTCGTGGTAATTTTTTCCTACGAAGTAGGCTCTCCGAGTCAGTGAGTCCATCCGAATCCTTTCGTCGGCAAAATAAGGAGAACGGTTGACAGAACCTTGGTTTTTGGCATGAACGGCGAGCATTAGGGGACTGTTACCAGCAAGTTCTGAGCTGACCTACTTAGGTGACCTATAAATCTCGAAATTTTGAGAGGATTTCAGGTTATTTCTAGATAGAGGGCCCCCAAGTCATCTCTCGACCGTCTCCCGTATTTCTAGATAGAGAGCCCCCAAGTCATCTCTCGACCGTCTCCCGTATTCCTGCGAACCGTTGTCATTAGAACCTTGATTTTTGGCATGAACGCGCATTAGGGGACTGTTACGAGGAAGTTCTGAGCTGACCTACTTTTGATTAAAATTCGACCTACTTAGGTGACCTATGAACTTCGAAATTGGCAAAAACATGTCTGATGTCAAGGTACACACTTAAATCATATCAAACCCTACTTCGTAGGTCCTGTGACGTTAGTCACACTACTCATGTTTTATCAAATTCGTTAGAAAATAAAGCCCGTTTCATATTGATTAATCAAATAAATGTAGTGATATCTATTTGTACATGTATCAACTTTATCGCCCAGTCTCAATATTGCAGCCTGGATCGAGTACAATTGGCTTTGAGCTAACAAATAAACTTGTCTCTCAGATAACACAATAATTGGGTAAAGTTCAAATAATATCGTCCGGTTTGTTTCACAATTTAGCGCCGCGCAAATTCGTGCTATTTCAACACAATGTCCAACTCAACATTTGTCTCAAAGACTACACATTTAATATGCTGTATTTTGTCCCTACAAGCATGTGACCTTTGATAACTGTTCCACCCACTCGATGGTAAAGGCCAAACCCTGCTTTAAGGCATCAGGCATATCTCATTTGTCAAAACGACTTGGGATATGTCTATGCAATCTCGCCGGTGCCACAAAATGTTTAAACTGTCTCATACCACGTAACAGGGCCCCCGAGCAACCGCACAGGGGCACCGGAGAGGTAGAAGCGTAGAAGATAAGATGGAATGTCTGATATATGGTGCCTCCGTACCCTAACCTACAGTTAATATTTTCTTCCAAATCGTGGCAGAAATATAGGATAGGAAATATAGCCTTTTCGGAGACCAGATCCATCGGAAGTGGAATGCGGAAGTGGAAGCATTGTAGACATGTTTTGCATTCTTGTAATACCCCTGTTTACCTGGAGTGATATGATCGGATAGAGGCATATCTATACAATGAAACATTCCACCACAATCTTTAGCTCTCCCACTCTCAGAGTCTCGTCTGGCGTTCCCGGAATCCATGGCGTTCCATGACGTTCATTTCACAGTGACTTGGCCGCGCGGGTCGAAATCGATACAACTATTGATGACTGAGTGTATCCATACATGTCGTAATTTCGATACAAAGCAGGCCCTTCGCTATCCATTGTGCGTGTTGTGTGAGCGCACCCCCTTTTTACCCGTATTTTTGGGGGGGGGGGGGGCATTTCATTCCAAATGACATGAATTATGCAAGATATTAAACCCCAATTTAGCCTTAAAAATACGCTAAATGCAGTAAATCAAGCTTAAAATTTCCTTCATAGAAAGGCGTTCTTGTGATGGTAAGAAATGGGAAATTGACAACATTCCCCTTCCCCACTTTGGAAAACCGAGTCTGTAAAGTTACTTCTCTTTGTTCAAGATATAAGGGAGACAACATTGTTCGAAGGTAGATTTCGCTGTGTGGCTAGCCTATGCTTCCTCCAACATCTGGCGTCTAGAGCTAGTCTATCAACCACACATTTATTTCACCACCAGGAACGCAACAATGTCACGATGAACGCTAGGGCGAACACATGCGCCTCGGTCCCCAGGCCCCGCCTGTTGCCCCGACTTACCCACCACTTCGAACATAACTTGGTTGCATTAAAAAAATGGTCTTTGCATCGCCAAAACATGGTGTTATCAAAATCGGTTCCTCCAATCACGAAACCTTTTACATGAGCCGGTGATGCGCATGTCCCTTTTAACAATAGGTGAGGAAATTTTGATAAGCCATAGGTGTAACAATCACAGTTGATTGGATTGTTACTCACATCAACTCTCCAGAAATAACAAGGGTCTATGACGAAGTTAAGATTTGTCAGTCGGTTATTCGTCAGAACAACGCCGACTTGGGACGACTTTCCGGAAAACGCCGAAGACGATATATCCGCGATACCACAGTTGCCCAAATGGTAGTCATCGGCCGTGAGCCCGGCTGTGAACCCATCATCGAGTGTTTCGAATGTGTTACCGGAAGCGGAAATGCTGCGCAGAGTCCTTAGCGTACTAACTTCCTGCAGAGGTAATTCGGTCAAATTTTGCTCACCGATTTGTAGGAAAAACAAAGATTTTTCTAATCCACGAAACATGCCCGCTGAATACTGGAGTGGGTTGTCGTTCAGGTGCAGATATTCCAGGCCACTCAAAGGGGAAAATTCTCCCGGGATTATCTGAGATATAAGATTTCCCTGCAAATACAGAGATTTTAATTTTCTAAGATGCTGGAAAGTTTCTGAAGGAAGTTTGGTCAGACCAATCCCCGTTAAATCTAACACTTCTAGCGTATCACCGATCTCTTTGAAGGTATCGGAGTCGAAACTATCTGGAAGCGTGAGAAAGCGGTTGAAGGTCAAATCCAACTTTGTAATGCTATCCAGTCCTTTGAAATCCTCACTACGAAGTTTGGTGAAATAATTATATGGTAGGCGCAGGTTCTCTAGTTTGTATAGTGTCCCTAATCCTGTTGGAACAACCTTAAATCGACAATGATGAAACAATAACTCTATCAGCGTTTCCCGAATCGATTCGAAGACCCCTTCGTGAATGTAGAAAATTTCCAGACAGTTGCCAAATTCCAGGTGGCGCAAGGCAGTTAGTCCCATGAAAGCGTCTTTGCGTAGTTCCCTAATTCCTGATACTAAACCAAGAAATGCAAGATTATGCAGTTTTGACACAGCTTTGTTAGGCAAGTGGAAAAGATTGTTGTGTTGGAGATTCAACGAAACAAGTTCAGTTTCGAGTCCCTTGAATGCGTCGTCTTCTATGGTCCTGATTAAGTTTTCGGACAGGTCGATGTCCTTCGCTTGCAATCCCATAAAAGCATCGGTGTGAACGACGGCTATTCGGTTATTCTGAAGCAGCAGGTAATCAAACGTCTTGTTTTCTATTGGTCTAAAATATGGAACCGCGCTAAATCGTCTGTCGCTGCAGTCAACAACGCTGACCATAAATCCGTCCGGTTTTTCATTGGAATCTCTCCGCTCTTGTCGGCATTCGCATGGCGATTCGGCCACACACGCCTCATTCGCTAGTGTGCTCATTTGATGAAAGGCCATTGTAAGCATTGCTATGGCAACAGCGTCCATGGTGGCGGCCAGGGCTGTAGAGAAGAAAAGAAGATACATAAAACATGCAATCAATCATCGGCAGACCATACACAAAATTTATAGTATATTTGTTTAATACATTAAGAAATTTTCCATAAAAATGTTTACTCTATAAAAAATTTGAGGGAAATTTCACTCAAGTAAGAGTGGAAATTCATCCCACTCAAGTTGAGTGTCAACTTGAGTAATCAACTTCACCAAACTTGAGTGAGTTATTTACTCAAACTTGATTGAAATTTGAGTGAATTTCACTCTAAATTGGTTGAATTTCACTTGAGAGACATGAATTTCTACTCTTACTTGAGTGAACTCTTAACTCAAGTTATTTTTTACAGAGAATAGGATTTTCCATGAAATTTCCATTTTTACACGCACAACCGAATGAGTCAATTTCCACGTGTGCTGGTAGTTCTACCTGGAACCAAAACTGGTTGGTTCGATTACATCATTAGTTATCTAATGATCCTTTGATCATTTTCTTGCAATATATTCACCCCAGTCACCCGTGGTGTATTTGGAATACACCATAGCTGATCTTTCTTTTCCCGGATTAGATCGAAAGAGATGGAGCTCCACTCTCATGCTCGGATGATCATTGGATAAAACAGTTACATGATGGACAATCGACAATGTATGCCAAATATTAGCGCGAATGCGATATTGCAGTCTCGCGGGCACAATATCTTATCAATATTTGACATAAATTAACGGGCTTGTCATTTGTAAGTTATTAATTATGATATTAATATTCATATATACTCTCCTCCTACTCCATAATACTCTCCTCCTACTCTATAATATATTATGGGTGAGAAGGAGAGTATATATGAATATTAATATCATAATTAATAACTTATAAATGACAAGCCCCTGTGCATAAATTGTCTCGTGTCATCATGTACATGTAACTATTGCTTCTTCGATATTGGTATCTAAAAGTCGATGCTAGAGGCTGCCTTACGGTCATTCTAAGCAAGGTCTCGGCATGAACATATAAAATAAAACAGAACATAACAATCTTGATCTAGGTCCCAAACCACAAAAAAAACATCCTTACTTAATATGTAGTAAATCGGCTGCGCACATCTTGAGAAAACTATATTCTCTAATATACACAGCCACAAATGACCCACCACGCCAGGTAGCCTGACTTTTCCCCTCAAACATATCAAACAATTAGCATACATTCGCCACTATTTTTTCGAGATACAGCTGCCTGATATTAGGTCTTTCCGCGGCGCCCAACACAACGAGTATGGGAGGTGGGCAATCAAACTGGCCCCGAGTTTTCCCCTATTAAAATTTTAAAAGGTTGGTTGGATATTTTTTAGTGTTAATTATTGTAGAAACATTTTAAAATATATCACAAACCATTTCTCACCCAGTCAGGTATAATTGCCAATCAAATCTTACCGGAAGTCAAGTCTTGAAGCCCAAAAAAATCGATGGCGGCTTGTGACCTCTCGGCATTTTGGTAGGCAACCTATAACCATCTCGGTCATCTATACGCGGTAAGACTGACCCTAGGCCTGGGATCGTGTGTATCCATTCTCAGCCTACTTTCGGCAACTATAACGGGGATTCCCCCGAAAACAACCCCACGTGATGTTGTCAGCCAATCAGGTAAAATCTACCGACGTAACCTCAACGTAACCCGCCATTTTCGAGTCATGTACTGTTCTACTTCTTCAAAATTACAGACCTACAACACCTCTTGAATGATACGGACGTTATTCATATCTGTATCTCTTGTTAGCCCAGGCAATATATGTTTCAGAGGTGGAACGAAAAACCTGTAATTTATCAGATTTCTCGAGTCTGTTCTCTGCCGGATGAAGGCCGAACAGACTCCGGTAAAGTACCGGATATCGCTCCGCGATAATGGAGACACACGATTTGCAAGCTATCTTATGGATGGCGAAGTGTACGCAAATGTTTGGTAGGATGTAGTCTAACTCAAAAACTCTGGCTGTGATAGGTAAATATAGGGTAAGGGGGCGTGGCATTCCTATCACAGCTCAAAGCGAGGGTAGGTTAAATTTTCGCGATAAAATCTGCTTTTCCGAAAAGTGTCTTTTCGCAATCTTTTGCTGACGAAAATAACGAAACGGGAGATAAATAATATGACAATTTAATACAGTTTGACCGACCTGAGCTTCTTTGTCCATGTACCATCTATCATGACTGTTTTGATGCTGACAAAATGTGATCAACTGTGTGAGAAAACCTGGATTGATTTTAACGTTTTCGCGCCTTTCTGACATCTTGTGAGAATATGACCTTCGCTATCTCGTGACCCTTCTGATCACGTGAATAAAGACACGTCGCTATTGGTTTAAAACCAGCATGGATCGATTTCTTGATGATGACGTGAGTCAAAAGGTCAACCCCATTCTGCGCATGTCCCTGTAAACTGAGGAGAAAGAAACACAACGGTTTTGTTGACAAAATCCGTGTTTGATGGCAGATTCCATCTAATTAAAGGAGTCAATAGGTGGTTGTCATAGTGCTGGAGATGCCAAATCATATTATTTATTCGATAAAATGCTTTTTGTGCCTCTGTCTCAATTCCCCACGTCGTGTGCAGTTAAAGATCTCGAGCGACTCACGTCTTATTTAGTTATTTCCATTTCAGGTTCTATCACTCATTCGGGCTAAGCAGTCAGATTCAGCAACAACAACAATAAAAATAGACTCCTTAGCCGATGTTTTCGGGCTAGATGTAGTCAAAATATCGGCCTGTGGGGTCATGTGACGACTTGACATCCTCCGGTATATTTCCCACCCGATATCATGTTATCTACTAGTTATACGATTATCTCAGCTTTCATCTGGTTGTAATCGCATTGTTTTGTTTGTTTGTTTTGTTTGTTTGTTCATTTTCTTTCTACGGTAGGCTACTCAACATAACATTTGAGACACGTGCTAATTATATTGAAGGGTTCTTCATCTCGAGACTGTTTGTCATGAGGAAACCGCAAAATAACAAAGGAATCATGAGAAGAAACAACATACGGTACGTTCTGATTTCTTTTGCGTTTGTGGAGATTTCAAGCCAAATCGAACAAATATTCACATGTTAAATATATTTCCAGAGGACTAATTCCGGCACTTATATAGGCTATAATATTTGGTTAGAAATTGGGAGAAAATACAAAAAAATAACCTGGAGTACTCACCGTTTTACTCGACGTGTAGACGTTCAGCTCACAGAGTTAATGGTCACTGTGTATAACAGCGCTTTGTACGGCGCTTGGTTATGCAGCATTCGTATAACATTATTACATACATGTAGACTAACGGCAGATGGTACTGATAGCAGGCGTAACAAGTGACCATTCCCATATTCCTTATGTTCTACCATTATATCTCCTTGGAGACTGCACAGCGTGAACTTCTGTGAGCAGTGAATATGGATGTTCGATACATTGAACAGAGACGTGTTGGTGGTGCTTTAGTTGATCAGCATATAGATTCGACAGATCAAATACGGCCCTCGGGAAGCGAAATATGCATCGTGCCAGTCTATCAATTACCCGCAGTTGAGTTCGTACCGCACGTATAGAGTAAATTCAGAAATGCCACTTTCCGCACATTTCTGCAAAAATGTAGGACAGATCAGCCATGGCAAATTAACCAAGCGGTGGGATTACATGTACCAGAACCGATAAATAGTGCTTCAGATTATATATAATCATACAGATGAGGCACTGGAAGGGAATTAAATGAGGTACAAAAAGGCGAATAGCATACTCTCTACAGGTACTCAAGGACCATATGATTTTATTTTTCCTTTAATAATGCATTCGTAATTTTTTCCTATATTCTTTCACTGTGAAGATAATCCCTCGTGATATCGAGGCGGCATACACTATCGTATTGAACGATCGCGAGACACAAATTATTCAAATTTAGTGAGAGTCTCCACTTATGGAAAAATGTACTGATTAACCATGAGGCAATAAAAAAATCCATCACAGAGGTCCACGTCCCCCGCCAGCTAGCAGCACCAGTTAAACGCTGCTGCTGCTGCTCGGTCAATTTACTAGCCAATCATTAGGCTGCTAGCCTATATCATTGATTCAGAGTATGACTGAAAATGGATATCTCTCTGCTGTTATTGCTCGGACAAGATTCAAGCGCTTAAAATTCAAGATGGCTGACTGTGGTCATCTTGGATTACGCAGGTAATTGAAAAGCAATCCGAACCGTCCTCTCACCAATGCCAAGCCACTCTTCGCGTTATTGTCTAGACAAGATCCAACTGCTGAAAATTCAGGATGGCCAGCCATCTGGATTACATAGATAACAGAAAAGAAATGCCAACCGTCCTCTCGCCAATGTCAAGACACTCTCCAAGTTTGAAGTCGATCGCTTGAATAGTTCTCGAGTTATTGCTCGGACAAGAAATGTGTGAAGATCCAGCTGCTGAATATCCAAGATGGCTGATGGCGACCATCTTGGATTACGCAGGTAACCGAAAAGCAATCCTAACCGTCCGCATAAATATCGTGAAATACATTTTGACAAAGAAACATTAGGTCACGGTCATCTTTAATAAAGTGATCCATCACCAGTTATATACATGTATGGTCTGAATGTGGGAAGCTCCATTTGTAAGCCTGTGGTATGTTTCAGGCGTGAGACGAACCACTGCCAATGATACCGACAATAATGATACTCCCTTGATAGTATCAATTGTACGGAAGCGTCTTGGGGCCGTGACGAATTTTTTTCTCGAAATATCGAGATACTATATTGAGGTCGAAATTTCGAGATAGTATGCTATGTCGAAATTTTGACTTAGTAACTCGAAATTTCGACATAGCATACTAAGTAGTATAGTCTAAGCATATTGACACCTATTGACCTTTTTGCACTTAAACTTGTGGCGGTCACAAAGGTCAAGTTTACTATAGTTCCGGCAAAGGTCCCGTGACCTTTGGGGCATGTATTCCTCCGCGGTGATGCGGTCGCGGGAAAAAGCTTCCGCGGACAGAAAGTAGTCCCGAGACTTCAAATACGCTGAAGGACCTGCCTGCCTGCCTGTCTGCGTACCTGACCAGGAAGGTGACCAGGACATGTGGGTAAATAGCGCTGGGTGGACATTATGAGGGCGAAGGGGCCCCTAGTGGACCGATTGGGTCCGGTGAGGTGTCAAAGTGAAGCGCTCCTCCAGGGCGATCAAGTCATGGGTGGATGCATGTAAATTGAGGAGTTGTCCCGAAAATATAAAAAGCGGAACGCGGACTTTACCTCTACAATAGGGGAAAACTCCTATCAATCATGTCCAAAAGGGCTAATATCGGTTTCCGGCTTATCGGGGCCTACCCCTACAATAGGGGAAAACTCCTATCAACCATGTCCAAAAGGGCTAATATCGGTTTCCAGCTTATCGGGGCCTGCCTATCAAGTCATGGGTGGGTGCATGTAAAATGAGGATTTGTCCCGAAAATATAAAAAGCGGAACACGGTCTTTACCCCTAAAATAGAGCCTGATTCGCACATTTGCATCTATATGGGAAAATGCCTGTATGGGGTATGGGATATGGGGGTGGCATTTTTTTTGTGGATTTTACTATGGGTTGTGGGGTCTCGTTTTCTTCGTAAAACACGATGGGAAGGGTCTCGAAGCTAAGCGGTGAAATTTTTCGAAAAGTTCACGGAGGTTTGGCTCAGTGGATAGGTCCATACTGGGCAAATCACATATGTTCATTGCGATATGGGTTGTGGGATCTTGTTTTTCACGTCTCACCACGTAGAACACGATGGACGGCGTCCCGAAGCTAAGCGCTGAATTTTTTTGAAAAATTCACTGTGCGCATGCGTAGGTAAATTGTGCTGGGTGGACGTTTTGGGATCTAGGTGAGCCCCTAGTGGTCCGATGGTGTCGTATGAGATCTTATTTTGAAGCTGTCGTAGAGAAACATCCGACTGGACTAATGTATTGTCCGTTTTCAATATTCTGCGCATGCGCAGTCTGGCCATAGTATAGAAAGCAGGCATTATGGGAATGCGTGGGGGTGTGTTTGGGGTAGAGATGGACCATTATTGGTCCAAATGGGTCGCGGGAGGTGTCAAAGTGAAGCTTTTGTGGGGTAGAGTCAGAATAGCGTGTTTTTTTGTGGGGTAGAGTCAGAATAGCGTGTTTTTTATTGCAAGTCGCCTCAATCTGCGCATGCGCAGTCGGGTGTAGTAGGTAAAGTAGTCATTTTGTGGATGCGTGGAGGTGTGTTTGGGGTAGAGATACACCACTATTGGGCCGAATGTGTCGTAAGAGGTGTCATTTTGTAGCTGTCCACAGCATCTGTGACGTCTTCAGTGACGTCATCAGTACGAGTAGTAGCGAAAGTGGGCATTTTGGGGAAGTGAAGAAAGGTATTTGGTGTAGAGATCCGAATGCGTCGTGTGGGGTGTCATCTTGTAGTTCTCGTGGTGCAGACCACGATTTGAGGGATGTTCACGTCATCTGTGACGTCACCAGTAGGAGTAGTAGCCAAAGTGGGCATTTTGGGGGCAGTGAAGGAAGTTATTTGGTTTAGAGATGGACCATACTTAGGCCGAATGCGTCCTGTTGGGTGTCATCTTGTAGCCTTCGGGGTGAAGATACGATTTGAGGGATGTCCACAGCATCTGTGACGTCATTAGTGACATCATCAGTACGAGTAGTAGCGAAAACGAGCATTTTGGGGCAGTGAAGGAAGGTATTTGGTGTAGAGATGGACCATCCTTGGTCCGAATGCGTCTTGTGGGGTGTGCATTATACCATATCTCTGCTGCATTATACCATAACTGTCCTGCTTTATACCAAATCTGTGCTGTATTATACCATATCTGTCCTGACTTATACCATATCTGTGCTGTATTATACAATATCTGTCCTGTGTTATACAACATCTGTCCTGTATTATACCAAATCTGTCCTGTATTGTACCATATTTGTCCTGTATTACACAATATGTGTTCTGTATTATACCAAATCTGTGCTGTATTATACAGTATCTGTCCTGTATTATACAAAATCTGTGCTGTATTATACCATATCTGTCCTGTATTATACAATATATGTTCTGTATTATACAATATTTGCCCTCTATTATACCATATCTGTGCTGTCTTATACCTTATCTGTGCTGTATTATACAATACCTGTCTTGTATTATACCATATCTGTGCTGTATTATACAATACCTGTCTTGTGTTATACAATATCTGTCCAGTATTATACCAAATCTGTGCTGTATGATATCATATCTGTGCTGTATTATACCATATGTCCTGTATTGTACCATATATGTCCTGTACTATACAATATATGCTCTGTATTATACAATATTTGTCCTCTATTATACCATATCTGTCATGCATTATACCATATCTTTACTGTATTATACCATATGTGTCCTGCATTATAACAAATCTGTGCTCTATTATACCATATCTGTCCTGTGTTATACAATATCTGTCCTGTATTATAAAATATGTCCTGTATTGTACCATATATGTCCTGTATTATACAATATATATCCTCTATTATACCATATCTCTCCTGTATTATACCATATCTGTGCTGTATTGTACCATATCGGTCCTGTGTTTGCAATATTTTTCATGTATTATACAATATCTGTCTTGTATTATACCATATCTGTCCTGTGTTATACAATATCAGCCCTGTATTGTACCATATATGTCCTGTATTATACAATATATGTTCTGTTTTATACTAAATCTGTGCTGTATTATACAGTATCTGTCCTGTATTATACCAAATTTGTGCTGTATTATACCATATCTGTCCTGTATTGTACCATATATGTTCTGTAGTATACCATATTTGCCCTGTATTACAAATATATGTTCTGTATTATACCAAATCTGTGCTGTATTATACAGTATCTGTCCTGTATTATACCAATTCTGTGCTGTATTGTACCATATCTGTCCTGTGTTTACAATATTTGTCATGTATTATACAATGTCTGTCCTGTATTATACCATATCTGTCCTGTGTTATACAATATGTCCTGTGTTGTGCAATATCAGTCCTGTATTGTACCATATATATCCTGTATTATACAATATATGTTCTGTTTTATACCAAATCTGTGCTGTATTATACAGTATCTGTCCTGTATTATACCAAATCTGTGCTGTATTATACCATATCTGTCCTGTATTGTACCATATATGTTCTGTATTATACAATATGAGAGAACAACAACAACAAGGATGACAGGTATGTTTACAATAAGAGTAGCCTCTTGTCCAATCAGAGGCCGCCATTTCGCGCTGCATCTGTCATATTCGTTCTTGCCCGTTAGATGTATTCTCGGCTGCTCTTGTCCAATCGGAAGTCGCCATTTTAGAAAGTTCCATCTTCGGCGATGTTCGCTCTGATCCGTTTGTTCTAATCGTCGTGAGGCAGACCAGGGTACCGTTGAGGCAACATATCCTCAAATAGTTGTTTGCGCATTCTAAGTATCTATCAGTGCATGGGTGAATACTTTCATCCGATGGGGTGGTCGGTCAGCTTGGTAACGAAAAACGTGACATTGGTCACCCTCTCTACGACCTATTGGGTGTTGGGGCGTTGTTGTTGGTCCCATTCCAAGACATCCAATTGGTCCACTTGGTCCAGCACCGGCTCTAGCTACGCTCTACCCGTGATGGTAAACGGTTGGTCAAATACCCGGATGTTACTGCTCGGGTAAAAGTATCGGATTGTGTTCTTATGCTGCAGCACATAACCAAACGCCAAATTCAACTTGAAGGTCGTAGCTTGATCGTTGAAGATGGCTTCCACGTACTTGAAGACCCGAGACAGGTCTTCTAACCGGAAATTGTAGATGTCTAGTAGCGGGCGATGACGGTGGAAACATCGTCGCATCATGAACCAATGGTCCCTGCATATGTCACTTAATGGATGGGCGTCCAGTAAGAGATCACTGAGGGCATCCACTGGATCTTCCTGGAAATGATCGATGTCGTCAGGCGTAACTGGAACAGTATCACCGGGGTCCGGTTGGATATCTAAGCCCTCCTCGACTATAGATACAAGCAAACTGGACATGGGCTCGGTGCTCGACAAGTGTTGGGTGGGTGGTGTCTCCATACGTTTCATCTCCCTGGGATCTTCTTCAGTGGGACTGACCTCCCTGAGCTCCTCTTCAGTGAGAAGTTGTTGCCCATGCCGTGGTGACGGACCATGAATCAAGCGTGAGAGTTCGTGGCGCCGTAAAGCATCTTCCCGATTAAATGACCGTGCGCAGGTTATACAAGTATACCGTTCGCCGTTGTGGATGGAGGACTCGTGCCGTCGCAAATCTTCTGGGCGAGTAAATAGCTTCAAGCAGGTCGAACAAGAGAACATGTCGGCTGCGTATCAGCAAATGCTGAACATTCCCACCTACCGCCACCTTTATAAGCCCGCTGCCCATAAGAACTCTCCTACGTTGTTCTCTCCGCCAATCAGCGCATCGCTGTCCTGTACACTCGGGTGCGCACTTGTGACATGTCTAGCACTATACACCATGGAGATATGCGGGCTGGGGAAGTAAAAAATCAGTGCCGCCATAAGGCATTCACGACGTACACACCGTAACATGTAAAAACTTGTAACAAAATGTATTATACCATATCTGTCCGGAATTATACCATATCTGTGCTGTATTATACCATATCTTTCCTGTGTTATACAATATCTGTCCTGTGTTATGCAATATCTGTCCTGTATTGTACCATATATGTCCAGTATTATACAATATATGTTCTGTATCTGTGCTGTGTTATACAGTATCTGTCCTGTATTATACCAAATCTGTGCTGAATTATACCATATCTGTCCTGTATTGTACCATATGTGTCCCGTATTATACAATATATGTCCGCTATTATACCATATCTGTCCTACATTATACCATATCTGTGTTGTATTATACCATATCTGTCCTGTGTTTACAATATTTGTCATGTATTATACAATATCTGTCCTGTGTTATACAATATCTGTCCTGTATTGTACAATATCTGTCCTGTATTATACAATATATATCCTGTTTTATACCAAACATGTGTTGTATTATACAGTATCTGTCCTGTATTATACAAAATCTGTGCTGTATTATACCATATCTGTCCTGTATTGTACCATATATATTCTGTATTATACAATATATGTCCTCTATTATATCATATTTGTCCCGCATTATACCATATCTGTGCTGTATTATACCATATCTGTCCTGTGTTTATAATATTTATCATGTATTATACAATATCTGTCCTGTATTATACCATATCTGTGCTGTGTTATACAGTATTTGTCATGTATTATACAATATCTGTCCTGTATTATCCCATATCTGTGCTGTATTATACAGTATCTGTGCTGTATTATACAATATGTATCCTGTATTTTACCATATGCGTGCTGTATTATACAATATCTGTCCTGTATTATACCATATCTATCCTGTATTATACCCTATCTGTGCTGTATTATACCATTACAAGCGTCTACTCCGTCATTCATAATTCAGCCGTCGTTCATTGAAGAATATCTAAATCCAAAGACCTATTCCATATTCCATATAACAGTATTAGCACCAAATTCAAAAAGACAATCATAGTATACATAAATATAGGCTAGTTTCCTGCAAGAGAGAAACGGTCAACAGTTTTCATTGATGCCGACAAGACATCATGATGTTCCAAAAATATAAAATCCGTATCGCTGATCAGTATTCTTAATCCGTAATAATCGTTGTAAAGTCGTCATCTAGAGAATGATGTATCCCAGTCACGCTTTGATTGTGACTGTTCATATGAACACCGCGAGGATCTTGAAGTATATGGGTTCATACGGCCCCTAGCCCCGGGTTAAGCGGAATTAGACACAAGGTACTAAACGTAGCGCCATAGATCTTGCACGCTACGTTCGTATTTTGCTATTAGCATGCGATATGTATCGCCAAATTTAAGATACTTTGAGAGGAGGCGCTTGGTGGAATAGCCCTCTTTTATGAGTTTCTGCAACAATGTTTTGTGACGGTGATTAAAATCGTCATATTTAACACAGGATCTAGCAAATGCTTTAGGCGTGATAGGTATACGCCATATGCAAGTCCCACTGGAATATTACTGTCCAGAAAGGGATAGTTTACGATGTCGAAATTGTAATCATCACTTTTGTCATAAAGTCGACGAGAGAGAATGCCCGCTTCATTTTTATAGAGATATAGATCTAAATATGATGTGCCTGTAGGGCTATCTGTGGTTTCCTTCAAATCCAGTGAAGGTGGATATATGTCCTTCACTGCGTCATTTATATAGCGATTATTCACAGCGAGAAGATCGTCTATATAGCGTTTGGTGAATGAGAAGGAACGGGCTTTGAATGGATCGGTTTTTGAAAGCGCCTGCATATTGTCATATTCATAAGAGAACAGATACAGGTCAGCCAACAGGAGTGCACAATTAGTACCCATATCTGTCCTGTATTGTAACATATACGTCCTGTACTATACAATATATGTTCTTTATTATACCATATCTGTCCTGTATTATACCATATCTGTCCTGTATTTTACCATATCTGTCCAGTATTATACCGAATCTGTGCTGTATTATACCATATCTGTCCTGTATTATATCATATCTGTCCTGTATTAGACAATATCTTCCCTGTATTTAAGAAATAAATATTAGCATTCCGTCCTCTAACTGTAAAACGGTAAAACGGAATTGGCTATTGTTTTACACTGTCCATGTACAGGTAATCTATCCATATGTACCCTGTCCGTGTACATGTACGAGGTAGTTTTTGGTCATTCTAAACCGAAAGTGACGTCATACACCCGGATGTAAAAACCCGGATGTAAGATGAGGTCCCGGATGTAAAAACAAAGTTCCCGGATGTAAAACATGGAAAAATCGGGACGCCCGATCCAGTCACACCGAAAGTGACGGCACACATGACGTCACACACTTGCGCAGAACCCACACTTGCGCAGAACACCTGCACACACAGACCTGCGCACTTCCGGGTTTTTTCTGCGCATGCGCACTGAACCAAACCTTTAACCCCTGCGCACCATTGTTAATATCCGGTATCGCATGCGCAGGGCTCAAAGGATTGGTTCAGTGCGCATGCGCAGAAAAAAACGGAAGTGCGCAGGTCTGTCTGCACAGGTGTTCTGCGCAAGTATGGGTTTTGCGCAAGTGTGTGGCTTCATGTGTGACGTCACTTCCGGTGTGACTGGATCGGTCAGCTTGGTAACGAAAAACGTGAGACTGGTCACCCTCCCTACGACCCATTGGGTGTTGGGGCGTTGTTGTTGGGCCCATTCCAAGAAATCCAATTGGTCCACTGTCCGGATGCTCCTTCACGAGAACTTCAAAATAAGACATCATACGACAACATCGGACCACTAGGGGCTCACCTAGACCCCCAAACGTCCACCCAGCTCTATTTACCCACTACGCATGCGTACAGTGACTTTTTAAAAAAATATCACCGCTTAGCTTCTGGACCCCGCCAATCGTGTTCTAGAGACTTGAAAAACAAGATCCCACATGTGTTAATTGCCCAGTATGGACCTATCCACTGGGCCAGTAGGCCTATGGGCCTATCCAGACCTTTTCGAAAAATTTCACCGCTTAGCTTCGAGGCCCTTTCCATCGTGTTTTACGAAGAAAACAAGACCCCACAACCATAGTAAAATCCACACAAAAAATGACCACCCCCATATCCCATACCCCATACAGGCATTTTCCCGTATAGATGCAATGTGCGAATCAGGCTCTATTTTAGGGGTAAAGTCTGTGTTCCGCTTTTTATATTTTCGGGACAAATCCTCATTTTACATGCACCCGCTCATGACTTGATAGGCAGGCCCCGATAAGCCAGAAACCGATATTAGCCCTTTTGGACATGGTTGATATGAGTTTTCCCCTATTGTAGGGGTAGGCCCCGATAAGCCGGAAACCGATATTAGCCCTTTTGGACATGGTTGATAGGAGTTTTCCCCTATTGTAGGGGTAAAGTCCGTGTTCCGCTTTTTATATTTTCGGGACAAATCCTCAATTTACATGCATCCACCCATGACTTGATCGCCCTGGAGGAGCGCCTCATTCGACCCAATCTGTCCACTAGGGGCCCCTTTCGCCCCCAAAATGTCGACCCAGCGCTATTTTCCCACAGGTCCTGATCACCTTCCTGGTCAGGCAGGCAGGCAGGCAGATCCTTCAGCGTATTTGAAGTCTCGGGACTACTTTCTGTCCGCGGAAGCTTTTTCCCGCGACCGCATCACCGCCGACCGCATCGCCGCGGAGGAATACATGCCCCAAAGGTCACGTGACCTTTGCCGGAACTATAGTGAACTTGACCTCTGTGACCGCCACGTGACCGCCACAAGTTTAAGCGCAAAAAGGGCAATAAGCGTCAATATGCTTAGACTATACTACTATACTATCTCGAAATGTCAGCTTAGTATCTCGAAATTTCGACTTACTATCTCAACATTTCGAAAAAAATATTTCTCGTCATGTACTGTATATTGCCTCTCATATTTCGTAATTATATTGGTCACATGCCGACTGTTAGGAATAATTCATTGCTGACACATGCTACCGGTATTGCATTCTATAAGAATTACGCAACATCATGGTACTCCAATGTGCTTAAATCATAGATGGAACGGGCTTTGGTAAACAGAAAACGGACTAGTTCCTCAAATAGATATTGGAGTTATCCTCTACAGGAAATGATGATGTTAGTTCACTTCTAGGGGGTGTGGAAAAGTGAACTCACTCAATGAACAATCATGAAGGATTTCACTCCCCTTAAGGTGGAGACCGACACCTCAGGTAAAGGACATGAATACATTTCAAATGGGGAAAATTTGCTCGTCACTAATCTAATATTTTATTCGAATATTACTAATTTGTTACCACGGCAACCATCTCACTCCTTATGTAGTAAAAATCGAACGAACCTTGTAAGCCCTATTTCTAATTTGTGTTCAAATGGCACAGATTAATTATTTGAAAATTTGAGTAAAAATCTAATTTTGTGGTTATTTATCTTCATTTCCCTATTATTTCCGTGTTTATTGATTTGGTGGGCTCGGTGATATTACAGATCTCATTGTTTATTCACGTCATATTATTTTATGGTAATGTCTGTTTTCGTTGAAATACCGGTAACTGGTCAGTAGGCCTATATTACGGTGGCTTGTTAGGGCCATGCATTGATCTTTCGAATTTTCTGCCTTTCTCTAATTTTCAAGATTTCACTTTCGCATTTTCTCTCTTTTCTTGTCATCATCATAGATTCATTTTCGATTTTTCAAAATTTATCCCTGATCTTTTTATTCATTCTCAAGAAACTGCAACGTACTGCAACCATTTCCATACGAAAACGCTGGAAATTCATTTTCAAGAGACAAGAACAATTCAAACGACCACATGGAAACACTGGAAATTAGCGAAAACCTCGAAAAAAGCGTGAAACATCAGAAATAGCAAAAAAACAACAGAAACTGCCGTGTAATTTCCACCGCGGTGGAAACTATTTCAACCGCGGTTGAAACTATTTCAACCGCGGTGAAAAGTATTTCAACCGCGGTTGAAAGTATTTCAACCGCGGTTGAAACTATTTCAACCGCGGTTGAAACTATTTCAACCGCGGTGGAAAGTATTTCAACCGCGGTGGAAACTATTTCAACCGCGGTGGAAACTATTTCAACCGCGGTGGAAACTATTTCAACCGCGGTTGAAACTATTTCAACCGCGGTGGAAACTATTTCAACCGCGGTGGAAAGTATTTCAACCGCGGTTGAAAGTATTTCAACCGCGGTGGAAACTATTTCAACCGCGGTGGAAAGTATTTCAACCGCGGTTGAAAGTATTTCAACCGCGGTGGAAACTATTTCAACCGCGGTGGAAACTATTTCAACCGCGGTTGAAACTATTTCAACCGCGGTGAAAAGTATTTCAACCGCGGTGGAAAGTATTTCAACCGCGGTTGAAAGTATTTCAACCGCGGTGGAAAGTATTTCAACCGCGGTGGAAAGTATTTCAACCGCGGTGGAAAGTATTTCAACCGCGGTTGAAATACTTTCAACCGCGGTTAAAATAGTTTCAACCGCGGTGGAAAGTATTTCAACCGCGGTTGAAATACTTTCCACCGCGGTTGAAATACTTTCCACCGCGGTTGAAATACTTTTTCGATGTTTTTGCTAATTTTTAGTGTTTTCACATGGGTTGTTCGATTTTTGCAGTCGCATGAAAATGGATAGAAGAAATTGTTAAAACCAGAAAACAACTTTATATCTCGGAAATGAATCGATGTCAATGGCAAGAAATTACAGAAAACGCGAAAGTGAAATCTTGAAAACTAGTAAAAGGCAGATAATTGCAAAAATCAATGCATGGCCCTAACAAGCCACCGTACTATATATATAGATATAGAGTCGCATTGAAGTAAATCGATAAAGTTGCTTGTTGATGTTCAAAAATTTCAAATCTAGTGAAACAGTAACAAGGGACGTTACTTGCTTCTGTGCTGGAATTCTAGATTGCAATGAGTTGTTCCCCCTGATCATGATTGCACTTGCGTCACACTCAGCAAAGGGTTCAATGTATCAGGTAACTATATGAGCTGCCGTTGATGACAATATTATAAACACAATACATATATTACATTTTATATATATAAATATTAGGATACTTTTAAATGTCCCGTAGGAAGGAATTTCGCAGTTCTACACCCTCACGATGGTATAGCGGTATGAACCCAGTCCAAACTGAACAGGAACAAGAGCGCGACTACTGCATTGTCCCACCTCATCTGGGGGCGAAATCGGTCTGCTTTATTATTTCCCATACCTCGTCTTTATGAATATATTTGTTTCTATCCGCTGCAAAATTATGAAACTTAATTATATTCTGTGAAATGTACCAGTATACGTTTCCTAAATACATAAAAATCAGCGGGAATATTGACTTTGTATTTACGAGATTTTTCTGTATTTCTTCATGTTAACATTATATGATTGAAAAAATGCGGAAGGACAGAGAAGAGAACAGCCGAGTGCGACGCGCAACCTCCAAACGGGGTTATCTCCCCTTCTGTCAGTCGATCGCCTGGCAGGAGGGGAGATAAACCTGTGCGACGCGGAGTGAGCTCCCCGAATTCTCCCAGACAAGTCTCGCTAAACGAGAGCGTGGAGCAATAGATAAGCTGTTCCGTCAGACGACAGGGGTACGCATTCCTATACCACAACGTTATTTCTGTACGTCGAAAATTTCTTAAACTTCAGCATGTTTTGCGAACTAGGTATCCTCCGATAATGTCTGAAAATCGGTCACCGGGAATACATTTTTTATTTATTTATGGCAATTTATCTGTATTTCCTAATGTTAATATTATGGGAGCCGTACGGTACCCCAGTTTCGGGCGGGAACAGCCAGCCCCGAAGAGCAGATCACCGCATCGGTATATAAAAATATTCCCCGAAGGCGTATAGCATTGGTTGAGAAAGGAGAGCTTCGAGACACAAGTTTAAGGTGGAGAGAGTGGAACGGTGGTGACGTCATCAGCGGAAGCGACGTCATCACCCGGAGTGACTTCATCACCTCAAGTTATATCACCAGTTGCGCGGGTCGTTGACAGAAGATGGAAAAGCTGATATATTGTTCTCAGGTCTCGATTAGCGAGAGTTGTCTGGGAGAATCAGAATCAAGTCTGCGGCCACCATATTTTATCAGTTGATTAAGCATCGTCGTGTTTGATCACATGAAGTTTGATCTATAAGTAATAGAACAAGGGAATCTGGGCGCGACTACCCATGCGCAGTGGAGGTTTGTGGAGTTTCCGTTGGAATGCGCACTTACGGTTGCGCATGCATAGTCGTAGAAGATACCCTTTCTCTTGCGCAACTTCTGGTCACGTGACTCCCGGTGATGATGTCAGTTTCGGTCGAGTGATTCAATGTTGACCGGTCCACATTTTAATTTGCCTGTAACACAGGCCCGTAGCCAGGGTTTTTTTTCTGGGTTCGGGAGAACCCCCCTTTCGGAAATATTATATATTTTTCTCATATAAATGCCCTTTTCAAACTGAAGCGAACCCCCTATTCGCCTCTTTTCCCATACAGCGAACCCCCTGATATGCCCTTTTGGAGTGAAGGAAAACCAACCCTCAGTAAATCCTGGCTACGGCCCTGTAACAGGTAGGCGGGTCTCACACTAGAGAGACCTCGGGAAAAGATCGGGGGCCGCCTGAGGGTCGGGGATAACTTTTTTGTGGACCTGTCCAGCTCACACTCGCAAGTTGGGAACCGACCCAACATGGATAAATACCCACAAATATATGGCCTTGAGCATGTATGGGTCTGTCAGGGCACGACGAGGAGTAGTGAGGTGAAGCACGAGGAGAAGAAGAGGAGGAAGCGAAGGGGAGTAAGAGGAGGAAGAGTGTTCAACCTCCCTGTTAATGCACTGACGCTCTAACGCTGAGGGGTAAGTTCCCCCCCCCCCCAACGCACACCTATCCCAACTGTCTTGAATCTTTGGCGCTATCAATCAGAGTGAGAGAAAGATCAACAAGTTCACAAAGTTTCATATAGTTCCATTATCTGATCGCTCTATTCCGTGTTGGTCGGAATTCACCGCAAAGCGTCTTGGGGGCATGTTCTGGAACTGCAATTTTCGTGTTTTGAACGCGTTTTGCAGAGCCCCTGTGGACGGTAACCCCATATCCTCTACCAGTGAAGCTTGGTTTTCATATTGGCCCTGTGTGAATGATCTCTCTTCTTTTCTGGTGGAAACAATCTATACTGTTCATCTGACTGGTGGTATATGTGGATGTGCGCCTGTTGTAAGTTATCCGCAGCGTGGGTAATAATAGCCGTTATCGCAATACTCTCACAGAAGGTGGATTTCTCGTGTTCCTCCATCAGACTATCGTGGAACGTAGTCTAACTATTAGCGATCGAGTTTGCAACGTGACTGTCATTGGGCAGACTCTCAGTAACAGTCGGTCGACTCGCAGAATCAATCGATACGCTCTCAGTATCTGAAGCATTTTCGGTCTCTTCGTATCCATGCATATTCTTCTGGTGCTGCATCATATCGTAGCATCTGGTAAACGTTCGTCCACATTCAAGGCAACGATAAGCCATGTTGAGGGTTGGACGTCGACTGTGCTCGTCTTTCTCTAATACCGCTTATGCCGGTGCTAGGGGCCGTGTGGTCATATCATCCATGTTGCCACATGAACAGGTACAATAACAGCGTACCTGAGATACAACACATATCACGAATCGTTAGATTCTTGGTATGTGCTTTAGAATAGGTTTACCAGAAGACTATTCTGTGAAGTCATATGACACAGTCAGTATGTCGGCACCTCTTCCCACTTCCCTTATATGTGTTGTAATTTTTACCTGTATATGGCGAGATTCTGCTGGTGGACATTTCGTCCCCGAGGCCCGACCCCTGTACAGACCTTTTGGTCTTTGATATATGTTGGCATTTGTGGGAAGTCGATGCTGGGTCGACATCGGGCCTTACAGACTAGTCTTTTGTGTTAATTGCCGTCATTTACACCTGACGACGATACAGCTCACCAATCGCCAATGTGCGAGTTGTCACAGCGAAACAGCTCACCAATTACCAGTATACGAGTTGTCAGAGCATTTCCATCATAGCTCTCTAGATTTGTATCTAATACCGCTTATGCCTGTGCTAGAGGCCGTGTGGTCATATCATCCATGTTGCCACATGAACAGGTACAATAAAAGCGTACCTGAGATACAACACATATCACGAATCGTTAGATTCTTGGTATGTGCTTTAGAATAGGTTTAACAGAAGACTTCTGTGAAGTCATATGACGCAGTCAGTATGTCGGCACCTCTTCCCACTTCCCTTATATGTGTTTAATTCAGACGAGCACAGTCGTCGTGTCCAGTACTGTCATGGAGTCTTTTCCATGAGGCAACGTGATAAAAACAGCTGTCGAATGTGGCTTTCTCGGGGTCTTTAAACAGACGAAAGAGAAATCAATTTCTCTTTTCTAGTTGGCTCCACTAAACGCAGCGTGTGCATTCTTTTGTGATAGCTCTAATCTTTCAATTTTGCTTGGCATTTGTTGGCGGTCCCACAATGACAGTAGGGCTCTATTGCCAATGTCTTTCTGTTAATGTAATGTAAATCTTTATTTGGTTTTATGAGGATTATGCACAGCCACAATGCCACGAGGTACTTTGCTCAGATAACATACATATAAGCATTTACATACAGACAAAAACACAATAAATTGTTAAAAAACGAAAAAAAGTCCTTCTTGTGTAGTTCCTCCAGCTGCGGAAGGGACTAGCGCTGGTTCCGAGCGCTCTGGGCAGCGACAAAACATTGACGTTTATCAGCTCGGTGACTGTCGGTCCTGATTTCTCGGCGAATATATTGACAACCTCGTGCTCCTCTGTATTCTCTAGCTGTGACAATCCAACATTGATCCCAGGCACGATTGGACTTGCTCATGATCAGGGAATTGCTGTCAGCCCCCAAAAGATAATCTCGAAATTTGTTGGTGACCGCCCATTTCAAGGCTAGAAGACCCTACCTCTTACTGCTATACCGCTCCATATTCTTTCCATCTTCTCAGATTCCTCGGCTTGCCTAGGCGAGGACATTTAGCTCAACTGCTTTACCGTTTGAAGCGTCAGTTTCAAGAATGAATGGCAGGGTATAATTGGCATATCCTAAGATTGGTGCTAATGTGAGACGATCTCTCAAGGTACACCAATGTTGTTTTGAATATCTCGTCAGAGTAGATGTAATGCCTAAGGCGCAGGTAAGTTACTGGCGCTTTGTAAAGGCCGAATGGCTTCCTGACAGATTTAAACAGTCCAAATGAGCTAGAAAACGCATTCTTGTGTTCAACCTGATGACACGCAGACTGAAGATCCATCGTCGAGAACCACCGTGATCTTACCAGTGAATCCTAGGAAGCGGGTGTACATCTGTCCGACTGGTCGAGTAAAGCAGGCGATAATCGATACGGAGGTCTCCTGACTTCTTCCTCACGAGGAATCTCGAGCTGGAGTATTCACTGATGTCTGATCTAATGACACCATTTCGCAGCATATCTCTTGGGTGGGTATTAGCCTCATCAAACTGAGTAGGCAGTATCCGTGTCGTGGATAGAGTGCCTAATGAGAGAGTGCTATTCTACCCGAGTCATAAGGGCCAGAGGTAAAAACGCAACTCTACTTCCGAAAACCATGATGAACGACTTTTCTCCTCAGGTGACCCGGAAATATCACTAAAGTTCATTTCACTGCGATGTTGTGACTCGGTTTCTGACGGTATGACACAACACTATTCGACCAAAATTTGTCCAATGACACTTTCACTCTAACATCACCAGATTCGACCGCTGGAGTAGAAGCAATTCCAGTAGGTGTGCGTGGGGCTAGCCCTATGTTTATCTGTCCAGGGTTCACTGTACGTAAAAGTTGCCAGTTGATGCATTGAAAAGAGTTCTTATTACCATGAGGTTTTCATGAAGTGGATTCATCAAAGCTTCCACCACAGAATAGGGTTCACAAGCATTACTAACTTCTCGGATATCACAGTGTGACTGTACCGGAACACTCACTTTATCCAATCCAGCAATCTGGACTATGCTAATTGGAGCATTTGGTTCATCAAACAGTATCGAATAATTAGGTAGGTACCTATTCTTTCCAATGAGCCTGGATATCAGGCCCCCTGTCATTGCATCTTTCGTCATTGGTGACCAGAATTCCCCATTTAGGAATGGTGACCCCTCGACCTCGACGTCCACCTTTACATATAGCAGAGATACGGTATGTATGGTCCATTCGCAGCTGTGAGTCGCAGCACTGACCCAGGTTCTTTTGACTGTTCAACCGTATCCCTCAAATTAGCAATATCGTAAACTGGGGTGTACTCGGGCGGATTTGGATGTTTTTCTCATCTACACATTTCATTTCTGTACAGAATGTGATCATGTCCGGCAGAGATATTTAATGACATTTCACGAATAAGCTATCAAACTTTAGTCCTTATCGGATAAGTATTAATTAAGCTAATTAGGTCTAAAATCGTCCGATTTCACCACAGGTTTTGAGATCAATTCGGATCAGCACTAATTATGCGACGTTGGGCGAAACCTGCCTTCTGTGAGGCGTATTCGAACATCCGGGCACTAAATAAAGCTGCTAGAGTCATGTTTGACTCATTTTGTTGGATTTCATGACCTATGAATAAATTAAAAAGAATGGACCAAAGGGGGCAGAACTCTTCGTATCATGAAATGTTATAATGGGCTTTAATTAGGTATGTGGCTTCCAGATTTCGTAAAATTAGTGTTTTTGTCGAGTATAACCATCTCATATCGACATGTTCCAGGTAACAAATAGGAATGGGCACCAAGAAAATATATATATATCGGTTATTTTTAGCGTGTCCGAAATCACCCCTTTATTTGGTACAAACTGAACATTCCTAGAAAAACTATGCTTTTTTCTGGTTTCATTATCTCGCCAATTAATATGTGTTTCGGATCTTGGTCGGGCAGCCAGCAACAACTTGAGTTCAAATCCTTGCCTAATTAAAAACTTTCGTCAACTTGCCCATAGTGAACTGGATAGCTCAAATCCCTATCTATGGATTATTCAGTATTTCTCAGAGCATGCTCCTGCGAACTTCGGTATACATTGAGACTGATAGTGCCCTGTATTGTGATGTTCGTATATATCTAACAGTGTTAATTGGATATACTATGATAATTAGCTGGTTTATTGTTGTATGTAAGATGTGTCAGACAGTCCGATAGTTGGCACAGCAATACTTGTGATTCCAGGTGTCTTTGGTTCATACTGTGCCTTTACAATGCGTAAATGTCATAAAGGCTTTCTTGTACATACCGGATTATATACGGCAGTCTGCAGGTTAAGGATGTCCGCTGGTGGTAAATCAAAGTAATTAACTTTTTGAGTAATGCTTGTTGTTGCATTCATAATTGTGTAATATGAGAAAAAAACTAAGAAAAAGATATAGGTTGGTGTGCATTTTTTAGCTATAGGCAACGATAACTGGGCTGACCCATGCTCAATTTGATAACCCAGAAATCATAGAAAATAGCTCTAGGTTTGAAGCATTTTCATGAAAAATTCATATAAATAAATATAAATATATATATAAACATTTTCTTATATTCTAACTGTTTGCAGATAATCACAATGTCTATCAAAATTTATCAAATTGGATGGATGTTGCTGTGCATAATTGTGGGCTAGAAGGCTTTTAATGGAAATTCCTATCTGTTAACCTAGGGAAGGGAGGTAACCCAATAGGAAAAAACAGGCAAAATGGCTGCCAAAGCCAAAAACCACCAGCGAACATCCTTAAGTGACTAATCTGATAATTGTATAACTACAGCAGGGAAGTAATTTGGTATCATTCCAGAGCTCTAGTTCACCGACACTGGGGACCAACTCGTTTAGACTTACATATCCAACGGACTATAGATTTTTATATCCATGCTTGTATCATCTATTCAGCATTGGTAAACATGCCTTGCCTTGCCATACCTGCCTTGCCACAAAAAATAACATTTCTCTTTTCCCTTCAGTTTCCGATGACACTTCTCCTCAAACCACGCATTTTGGTCTCTTGAGTTGCTGGGTCAAGGCATTCTGTTGTTGCACTAAACTTTCCATCATCGTTTGCTGTTCGTGAATTGGGTCAATTATTTCATCCGAAAACTGAGGACGACTCTGTGCATAGTAGACATCTGTCTCGTTCTAATCAATTTCTTCTGCTCCAGGCACAGGTTGGGATACATAACACTTTCAACAAACTCATCACGCAGCAAACAATCACTGTCAAAGACGCGATCAGGAGACATTTTTTTTCTAATTGGTTACGTACCAATGAGAACAAGCAGCCAGAGGATGCTAGGTCCCCCGCCAAATTGGCAGCAATATTTATAAGCGCTGTCGGTTTCAGAAGATATTCATGAGGATGGCAACAGCTACTTCACAGGCGTAAGAAGCAGAGGGGTCTTTCCACCTTCCCAGGTTTTGAGATCAACTCCGAATGGCTGACTGAATGTTGATTGCTACTGTAATATATTTTCTTTACCATGTAGCATGAAAATTATGTAACCGAAATGCAACCCCAAGGGACAATTCATGGCATATTATCTGCAAACTAAATTTGACAAGAATATGAAGGCATCCTCAACCTATTGCCCAGAAACCAAATTTAGACTTTGCCACAAGGAGTCACCACCAGGCCTTGTTTTTCGTCAAAATTCACGGGAATCCAAATAGATTCTCGCAACACAGCTCCAATGCTATAATTTCTATACAGTTCGTTAATATTTTACGGGAATCTGTTGGATTCCCGCAAATTATTTTGCGGGAGTGCTGACGGGAATCAGATTCCCGGATTCCCGTGGAAAAACAAGCCCTGACCACCTGTAGGTGCAAGCAGGCAAAACACAATCCCAAATGACATCTCATGTCATGGTATCGGCATATGAACTTTGAGACTCTGAAGAGGGGTCCTCAAGTTATTGCCGGTACTAGATGCCCACCGGTGTTCATGTTATTTGGGGCAGGTCACATATGAATACAAAATTTGAGAATAATCTGATGAGCAGTTGCCAAATTATTGCCCGGAAACAAATTTTTCCACCAGGAGACGCCACCTGTAGGCAGAAGCGGGAAAAATACAATCCCAAGGAACATGGTATCGTGGGGACATCTGCATACCAAATTTGAGAAGAATCCGATGAGGGTCCTCAAGTTATTGCCCAGAAACCAAATTTAGATTTTGACACCAGGTGACGCCACCTCTAGGCGCAAGTCAGTGAAATGCATTATCAAGCGACATCTTATGTCACGGTACATTCATACAAAATTTGAGAAGAATCCGATGGTCAGTTCTCAAGTTATTACCCGGAAACGAATTTGTGATGTTGCCACCAGGTGGCGCCACCTGTGAGTGCAAGTGAGCGAAAGGCAATCCCAAGCAACAGCTCCTGGCATGGTAAATGCATGCCAAATTTGAGAAGAATCCGATGAGCCGCAACGTTTCTCATGTTACCCAGAAAGGTACATATGTAGGATATTTCAAAGAAATTCGACCAAGTGTTTCTAAGTTATCACTTGCAGCATGGAATAATGGAATGAACTCTAGTGGCGCCACCTCCGGGTGGATTTTGCTGAAACGCATCACCAACGGTGTTTTTTTCGCAAGGAATGCATTTACCAAATTTCGAAGAAATCCGACAAATTGTTCGAAAGTTATCGCTCGCAAAGGATTTGAACAAACATGAACGGACATGCATTAAAGATTGGAACAAGACCCAGTGGCGCCACCTACAGGCGGATCTTGCTGAAACGTAATACCAGCGACGTCTTGTCGCAAAGAATGCAGATGCCAAATTTCGGAGGAATCCGACAAAGCATTTAGGAGTTATCGCTTACGCAGTATTTGTACCGACATGCACTAAATATCGGAACAAGACCCAGTGGCGCCACCTACAGGCGGATCTTGCTGAAACGTAATACCAACAGACGTCTTGTCGCAAAGAATGCAGATGCCAAATTTCGGAGGAATCCGACAAAGCATGTAGGAGTTATCGCTTATGAAGTATTTGCACGAACATCCACTAAAGATTGGAACAAGACCCAGTGGCGCCACCTACAGGCGGATCTTGCTGAAACGTAATACCAACAGACGTCTTGTCGCAAAAAATGCAGATGCCAAATTTCGGAGGAATCCGACAAAGCATTTAGGAGTTATCGCTTACGAAGTATTTGCACGGACATGCACTAAAGATTGGAACAAGACCCAGTGGCGCCACCTACAGGCGGATCTTGCTGAAACGTAATACCAACAGACGTCTTGTCGCAAAGAATGCAGATGCCAAATTTCGGAGAAATCCGACAAAGCATTTAGGAGTTATCGCTTATGAAGCATTTGCACGAACATCCACGGACATGCACTAAAGATTGGAACAAGACCCAGTGGCGCCACCTACAGGCGGATCTTGCTAAAACGTAATACCAGCGACGTCTTGTCGCAAAGAATGCAGATGCCAAATTTCGGAGGAATCCGACAAAGCATTTAGGAGTTATCGCTTACGCAGTATTTGCACGGACATGCACTAAATATTGGAACAAGACCCAGTGGCGCCACCTACAGGCGGATCTTGCTGAAACGTGAAACGAAGAGACGTCTTGTCGTAAAGAATGCAGATGCCAAATTTCGGAGGAATCCGAAAAAGCATTTAGAAGTTATTGCTTACGAAGTATTTGCACGGACATGTCCGTGCATGCACGGACACATAGAAGCAAGAACCATTTTAAAGTCCCCGGCCGCGTTGCGGCGGGGGACAAAAATATAATAGTGATTCGCCCTTCCGCCGCTATCTCTCGTAGAAACTCCGGAGTAACTGTAAAGCCGAACAGCTCTCCCCAAAGGCTTTTCTTATCGCAGCAAATACCTCGGAACTATCTATGCATTTATGGATCGCATTTCTACTTTGTCAGATCCTTCCAGATAAAAGGATAATGTATTAACATCCTCATTTCCCTTCAGATCTTATTTTTGAATCATCTTTTCTGTATTCTCCATCCATTCTCCGACACTCACATAGGGTTGTTCGTTGTATATTTGAAGCTTCCTTTCCGAACAACCATATTATGTTTTGCAATCATGTGATCCGGTATTACTCGAATGCTGTTCATGAAGCTCCTTGACAGTAGATCTGCTTTCGGCTCTCTCTTTGGTGGGGATTTCCAACAAATTCGTCAACTAGTCCAGCTCCATGGTAACAATTTACTGCTATAGCTGTTGCACAAGCACCATAGTAGCAATACACATCATGTATGAACAACTAACGTAGATGCAATGGCACATAACATGATAAAATAGGAGGAGCGCTGCAAATATTCTTCCCAGTTTAACTATAGCGAATGCCAATTAAAAAACTTTCCGCTGACACAGTGATTCTCAGATGATGTCATTGAACATGTTGAAGTGACGGACCCTCTTTATCTGTCCCAGACAATAGCATAATATTGCGAAATTTCGCAACTTTCACAATCATTCTTCTCTCATGAGGCTCCAAATGTTCCCAGAACCCACTAATCATCTTTGGCCCTGTCTTCTGGTGACCTACACGAGATCAGTTGACGTCCATCAGTCCTACCACAACAGTCCGCTATTCCCTGTCCATGAACTTCTTGGTCTGGAGCTGAAATTTCAATTCAACGTGGATCCGCTAGGTCTCTCTGATCCAGAACCCTCAGTTTGTCGCCGACTGGAGTCTCTTTGGTACCCACTGTATCACCCTAGGCCAGAACCCACAGTTCGTTATCTACGGAGATAATCGTGTCATCATCCACCAAATATATATCTACAGGTTTTGAGTTGCGTAAACGAAAAATACTGACGGCAAAGTAATTGTCATTCTCTATATAATTACAGAATACACTCTAATAGCTAATAATGGAGACTGTCTATATACGTCTACCTATATGGTGCAAATGCACCGGGGCTTGTAGTTGGTCGGTTATTAATTATGATATTAATATTTATATATACTCTCCTCTTACTCTATGATATAATAGAGTAGGAGGAGAGTATATATAAATATTAATATCATAATTAATAACTGACCAACTACAAGCCCTTGTGTGCAAATGTGTTTAAAGTGTTAGTGCCATTTTGTTTATTTTTTTTTATTTTTTATTTTTGGTACACTGTCCTTAATGGATGTAAAGTGAAAATAAATCGAATTGAACTGAATTGCCCTAAACAGATCTTGTTTTGTCAGAAATGTGCCAACATCTTAGCTCACTTTGATGTTAACAAATTTGAGTGGTTCTATCAAAAAATGATGGGTGGAGTAACAAACACGTAATCGTGTTGCTAAAAATAGCAAGGCGCGCGTCAAAACACTCGGGAATGAGAAAATGAACCTCTGCCACAAATACGAATAAAGTGGAGGTACTATTTTATGTTGAACAACAAAATAACACGCAAAGAATATCGAATCTTGCCAACTTTGAAAGCTGATATGAACATTCCTTTACTGCTTTAAGTCACTGAATCTCCTGAAACAGAATATATGAAGGATTTGTATCCGCAGTTGTGATTTGGACATTGCTGAAATCAGAGGCGTTCTACCGCCGCTACCGAGATAACTTTGGTGTATCGGAATTACCCGACACGTAACGAGTCAGGTCGAAGGATCTCAAGATGGCTGTCGTTGACTTCAAGTTCAAGAGGTTGTAGTCTTTCAAGGACTTGTCAGTACGTTAGAAGCTCGATTTATCTTGTGACACAAAGTTGAACTGTGATCGTGTGATTCTGTTATCTGTTACGCTAGCCGGTAAGTGTGTTTGTTTGAGTGCGATAAAACGATCGATGAAAAAATTCAAGGTAAAAAATTACACTGGCGGTCAGTTGTCACGATTTTTGAAATCGGGAACCAGGTTATTGATACAACTTGAATGGGTCGGGTCGGTGGTTTTGGTTGTGGGTCAACACAAAGTGAACGGTTGTGCTCCTGTGATTCTGTTTTCTGTTACACTAGCCGGTAAAAGTGTTTGTTTGAGTGCGATAAAACAGTCGATGAAAATAATCATTGATGAGACGAACTGATGAGACTGACGCACAGGGACGAGATTCTACTATATTGCATATACATACCCATCTCACACTCCAGATATATCAAGGGAGGTAAAGTTGAAATGCACTTTTGCGCCAAAAATTACCGGATTTCAGAGGCTCGATTGAGAACAAATAAACGCAATTTATTCATACCTGGCGGTGTTCAGGTTTTCTGTTACACTTCACACCACAAATCCCGGCTCGTATATGGCGCTGCGGTGCATAGTTTTTGTAAAATCCTTTCTCAAATCAGCGGTTAAATTCCCCCGCTTCGAGCATCTTCACGGACGTTGAAATTGGAGCCATATGCAAGAGGGAAAGCCGTAGCCTCGAACCCGAGATCAAAACAATTACGTCACGCACCACGAACAACGCTGATTGACTGTTTACACTATTCAGAGACTCTATAATAAAGTTTTTATTATTATTATAGAGTCTCTGCACTATTGCAGTGGACAGTGCGCGAAATTCAAAACAGTGAAACGTGTCCGTCAATCCAAGATAGCCGATCAGCGTTGTTCGTTGTGCGTGACATAATTGTTAGGATTTCGGGTTCGAGGCTACGGCAGTCATTCAACGTCCGTGAAGATGCTCGAGGCGGGGGAATTTAACCGTTGATTTGAGAGAGGATTTTACAAAAACTATGCACCTCAGCGCCATATACGAGCCGGGATTTGTGCTATGAAGTGTAACAGAAAACCTGAACACCGCCAGGTATGAATAAATTGCGTTTATTTGTTCTCAATCGAGCCTCTGAAATCCGGTAATTTTTGGAGCAAAAGTGCATTTCAACTTTACCTCCCTTGATATATCTGGAGTGTGAGATGGGTATGTATATGCAATATAGTAGAATCTCGTCCCTGTGGACTGACGGTCACAGACACGACTTGCGAATTGGGGAACCAGGTTGTATATAAGCTGCATGGGTAGCTGGTTTTGGTTGTGGGACAAAACTGGGAGTACTTATAACCCTCTCTGTACCAGTACCGATAGAAAAAAGTTCAGTCATTGCCTGTCATTGGCATACAACATGAAGTAATATCTAAACAAATACTTTCATCATATTTACATCTTTTTTGGAAAGCTCGGATTATCGTCTTTGTAACTGTGTGGACGATGATTAAAGTACCGGTACATATCTTTGATTCATCCATGTTCATGGCAGTGTTGCTACCAGCTTGGAACTGTTAAAAGCGCCGGTACAGTGTGCGTTAAAGTAGAAGCACGATCTACACACATTTGAACAATGCTCGTGTGTTTCTGTGGGGTTTGGTGTGCGATAAAACGATAGATGAAAATATTTAAGTCAAAATATTGCAATGAGTAAAATCAGTTAATTCTGTCGAAATCGGGAACCACTGAGTTTAACTTGAATCGTTACCCTATTGGGTCCTATACTTCTATGGTGGTTTTGGTTGTGGGTTGAAACTGATCGGGCTGGGAAGGGGGGTGCTGGTTATGAGAAGTTTTGGGAATAAGACTAGAGAGGAGAATCCCCCACTTGTACAAAATTCAAGTTAATTCTTTATCCTATTCCTAGTTTGAACAATTAGCACCAAATTTACTAAGTTGCTTTAATTAATCTTCGTTGAAAACTTAATGATCATCCCTGAATCAAAGACTGCCAAGGAATAACCAAGAACCTGTAGCATTATTTTCAATATCATTTTATCATTGTTTCCAACTGAACTTTTCAAGTTTGGATGTATTTTTGCTGAACTGTGTACCAGGGATTCATAGAAGTCCAAATTTTTACTACCCACTATAAAATATTGAGTTCTTTTTATGCTCAAATTGAGTTTTTCCAAGTTTTTACAGCCCAGCCACAAGTTGATATTGAGTTTTTGAATGTTTTTACCACCCTACCAATTAAGATATGAACAAATAGTTTCTGTAGTACTAAGGTGAGCTATCTAATGTGATTTGGATAATGGTCATCTGAATGACAAAAAAAAACACATGTTTTGTATTGTAACTTGCTCACTTATTTTAATAGATTTCCTTTTTTTGGACCTCGTGTTTGTAGCAACACCAACAGCGGTAAGAGATCACAAACTATCAAACATTCAAAGATAATTATCATATAACGCTTGCAAGAGACGCTATAAAATCCTTACATCATCAGCGGATTTTCACGTAAGATGTAGCAGCTGTCAAGCAGAATGATGTCTTGAACTCGGACTTCTACTTTACGTCCATCGCATGGTTGCCGTCGAACTTCAGAACAAAGGAACTGCAGGGGTAGAATTTCGCAAAATTTGTTTAGTTTGCGAGAATCCAAAGAATCCAAATTTGCGGAACCAAGCATTTCGTGACCAGTTGCCATTTTCACTCTAAATGTAAACTTCTCAATGGAAAAAATTGAAATCGCCTCATTTATTCTGAGGAGGGTGGTTAGCACACATATAATAGCACAAATTAGATTATCTCCAAGAGCAGTATTCAACCTAAACATGTTTGGTAAGTGGTAAGTATATACTCTTAATTTTATTTCATTTGTATCTTTGTATTGCATATGAAACAAATATTGGAATTGTCTGCATTGCAAAAAAAAATAATAATCATAAAAAAAAATAAATAAATAAAAATCTGGCCACCTGCTGCATTCCCTGACAAGCAGTAAATCAACAATTGTTATTAATGAACCTTTATATAAAGACTAGGCTATGGATTTATATGAGATACGCAAAAACATTAAAAAAAATAAGGAAATTCCAGATATTTCTGTACCACATTTTCTCATTTTATACCATGATGGTTTTTACAGTGATAAAAATTACCAACAAAAATTCAAGAGTCACGGACATAAACAAGAAATGCAATGCCGTTAAAGTTAAAATCTAGACCTCAAATAAACCGACTTCTGAAGAAATGCATGTTCTCAACGTAAAGTGCCAACCTGTAACCATCTCGGTCATCTATACGCGGTAAGACTGACCCTGGGATCGTGTGTATCCATTTACAGCCTACTTTCGGCAAGTGCGAGAGGGAATTTCCAGAAATCAATACCACGTGACTTCGTCAGCCAATCAGCTAAAGTCTACCGACGTAAACCCAACGTAACTCGCCATTTTCGAATCATGTGATGCCCTACTTGTTGAAAATTACAGATCTACCACACCTCTTGGGTGATACGAAAGTTATTTATACCTATATTTTGTAAGCCTAGCCTATATCTGTTTCCCAAGTGGTTTGAAAACCTGTAATTTATCAGATTTCTCGAGTCTGTTCTCTGCCGGATGAAGGCCGAACAGAATCCCGTAATATACCGGATATCGCTCCGCAATAATGGAGACTCGCGATTCGCAAGCCATCTTATGGATGGCGAAGTGTACGCAAATGCGTAAAGTGCTAGACCGCGTTGTTGTTGTTGTTCATGACGGGTATCATACATGCAATGTCTCTGCAGAAACGATGCATTTTTATTTTCATAAATTTCCTACCGCTTGATTCTACTTTGCCCAATGTTCTGTCTTAGGGAAAATTGTTTGTCATTCTAATTATGAACGAATCCGAATCAAATTCATCTGCTAAATGATATCTAAAATGTCCCAGGTTTCATTTTCACCCTCGTGTACTTTTTGTCTGCAGACCGCCAGCTAGCATTCAATTCCTTCATATAGACTGTTTTCGTCTGTTGGGTTTAACGTAGGTAGCTGTGCACCAGCAGCCGAGCAAAGGAGAATACACTCATACCTTCGGCGCCAGTCGGGAACCATTACAGAGAGTATTCGAGGCTCCCAAAAAATAATCGAGCAAAGGTCTCCGAGGTTTAGTTAGCGCATTACGTCAGCAAAACATGTGAAAACCGCCACTTCCGTTTGTGTACGTTTCGCAGAACTCGCAAATTGTCTTAGGATCGGCGATGATTTTCACATCACTGAAATAATTTGCACCATTTCGAGTATTGAGTTTCGTCAAAAACATTGAGTATTTCTTGTCCAAAACGTACACTTTTGAGTTTTTTGCTGTCTATATTCAGTTTTTGACATTTTTTTTGTGAATGAAAACAGTAGGCCTAAGTGTTCCCAAGTACATGTAGTGTTGTGATGTTCACATGCCGTTAGAAATTAAAGTGGAGAGAGACGGTACATGTGGCAAAATAGGTTGGTTTTTTTCCATGTGCATGTGCTTCATATACATGTACATAATACATGCCTTGCCGTTTGTCTAAACATCGCAAAACCGCCATGTTTCCTTCCCATAGTGCAATTCGAACCACGAGTAAATTTTTGCCTCATTCATGCTGTAAGTATAGGTACACGGACTGAAAATTGCTGAAAAAAGTTATTTCAAAGGATTTTTTACATGATTTCTTCAGACTTCTTTCGCTGTAGAACAGTTAAGTGATATTTCAGGTACTCACTGTCTATAAACAAAATTATGTGGGTACTATTGATTACCAAACTCACCAAAGAATTACCTTCAAGCATCACTTGGCCAAGTGCGGTCAACAACTTGAAAAAAGTCAAGTACTCATTTAGGTTTCTTGAAGTCAGCCCCTGGCCAAATGCGACATTAAAAAGTTTGTGATGGAGGACGTGTGACTGGGGCGAGTAGAAGGGATTGGGCGGTAATTCAATCACCCCATGGGCTTCCTGTATGCCTGATTCTTACTAAAAACTTGCATCAGTATGATTAAAATACATGTAAGACCCAACCATCCAACTGTCACCTAGCTACAGTGTACATTTAACATGTTATATTTTCATAACCTTTGTCAGAGCTTCTCTAAATTCCTCAAATTTTGAGGCTTGATTTTACCCAGGCATGCTATTCTCAATTAATAATAGAGATATTCAGAACGATAAATCCCCAAATGATTTATTCACTATATTACTTGTAAAATTCAATCACCCCCAATTTTGTGGAAAATTTTCAATCAGTTGTTCTAATAAATTTCAATCCCTCTAGAAAATCATTAAAATAACAAGTGATTAATGGATTACATGTATCTGCATGATTCTGGACCATTTTAAACTTCCTGTTGTAATAGATTTGATTACACTTTGAATTCATGGTGGGAAATTATACTGTCATGCCTGTGATTGAAATATTAGGAGATAAATCTAACCTTTATTTTGGGGACATTGAGTTTCTAGAAAATTGTTTTACAGCCCATAGCATCGCTTTGGCGTCTGAAGGCATTGTGGTGCAGTTTACGTCATGTTTCCCGGAATATTAGGTGAACCAAGTCAGACCCTGAAAGGCAAGCATTTCAGGATGCACACCGCATATTTTTCACTTAAAGTAGATTAGATTAGATTTGAGGAGAGCAGTCCTCACCCGTACATGTGATTATTTTGCATTGTTCATTTTGAGATTTTACCAGGGGGAGCAACTGATTACTCTCCTGGCATTTCATCATGACCTCAGTACAGCGTGCAAAATACACAGAACAATGCCCATCAATGCATCAGAGAAAATAAATCGGTCCTCTCTGCATAGTCATTGTACCTCCTAAATACTGTCAAATATTTCCTCTGATTGCATTGGCATTTTGTGCACTGTTCCCTTGGCCAATCAGCATAGTCCATTATTAGTAAACAGAGCAGAATGGGCTCAGGTGTCAGCTAAAACGACTGTTGCATTGTGGGTTATTTGCAAATATATCATGTTGTTGAGCAATTAACCTTTGACATAATGCAGATACAGGTTGTATGTTTCGGAGGTCACAAACTCTAAGAGGGACAAGGGAGAATGTTCATTGATCTGCCTACTGTTATAAATCATGTACATGTATACGTATAATCCTACATATAGAAACAACTGTTAAGGGTGTGGATGTATTCCCATTATGAATTGATTTGCTGTAGATATTTCAATTGATATTAGAAGAGTTGAATTCAATAGGTGCATGTACATGTACACACAAGCAGGCATGCATGCACGGAGAGTTCGAGTCTTCCAGGGGCACTTTTATGGATCTTCAATCCAGATCATCATTGCACAAGTCCATGAGAAGGATGAATTCGTAGCGTTAATTCAACAATCTGAATAGTCCTGGCACTGAAAATCTAATACACACTTTTATCACTTAATTCGAGAGGCTTGTAAAGTTTGTGCTGGAATTCTGGTTAATAAAAACCTGATATATGGCGTTAATTTTCGAGTTTGTAGGAAATCTCGATCTTTTATGAATGGCGCTATTTTTATCCGGTTCACCGTTCTAATAGAATGCCGGTGTGTCTGGCCACCGAGGTCATTTAGTGGCGGAATTTTGTCATTTCTGCCCGCAAACGTGCCAATCTCGGATAAATTTTATTTTCTCCAATCAATAACTTGGAACAGCTACTATACAAAATACTGCAGCCTGCATACACGCTCTCTCGATTAGGGGCAAAAATCAATGATGGGAAGACGACAGAAGAAGATTACACTGTGCTGAAAGTACGCCGAATATAGACTGAAAATATACTACCACAAGATATTGTACAGTATAAATCCAAGTCCTGCTCCTAATGAAAAGTATTCATGTGTGGGAACTCGAACAGATCTACTACTAACTGTATTCTTTTCTTACTGAGAACTTAAGCTCTGCTTGAGAAACGAAAAAAAATGGAACCATGTTAGAAAAATGTTATTCCACTGCTCTTTGGCTGATGAAAACTGTAGACCTACTGTCACTGCTTTCCTCCAGAAAATTTTATTGTTTCTCAAAATAAACTGAAGTGATTCCAATATAAAATATATAAAACTTAATTTGTCTATTTTTTGGGTTTTTTTTTTTTAATTTAGGCAGGAGGAATCCATGAACTAATAAAGAAATTGGGCTTCGCCTAAATTATTTACAGTTTGTTACATGTAAGCCCTCTATTAATTCAATCAACATGAATGAAAAGAAGGAAGAAATATTAATGGATTATCTGCATGACCTTGGACGATTTCGTCAACTTCCTGTATTAATATATGTGATCACTCCCTGAGTTTTACCATAGAAGTGATTGAATGGGGTGTGTTGTATTAAATCAAAGGAAGCGAAATCACCCACCATAAACTCCAGCGGTGATCAAATATATTAGAATTGGAAGTTGACAAAATAGTCCAAATAAGTCTATCCATTATTTCTTTGTTAAATTTTAGAGGGTGGTCAAGTTTTTTAGAGTGATTGAATTTTGTTCACAGTGTTGGGGTGATTGAGTTTCATTAGGGTGATTCAATTATTAGATTCACCGTCCATGATAAACTTGTATGGTGGTCTGGATGTACATTCTATTAAAGCGGTGCTTCACCTGCAGCTTTCTGTCATTCACACCTGTTCCTTGTTTATTTCTGTTGTATCTGTCGGTTCCAGAACGTCTGAAGAATTAACAGTATACATGCAATATTGAACGGTTTGCCATCAGCTAGTGTGTTTGTGTGCGCTGTGGGGAACAGCTGTCATTGTTTTTGTGGCTTCCAGCTTGAGGCCAGATTTCATTTCCTGCTTTGACTAAACCATATACATGTACACTGTGTATTTTTGGACCTCGTAAGTGATAGGTGGTGAAGCCCTATGGAATGTGCATTCCCCTTCTCTTTCTTTTTTGCAACATCTGCATTACTTGGTTTCTCAACTTTTCAATGACTGAATTAGATTTCTCTCAAATCTGGCACATATTATGGGTTACACATTCAGTAGTATCAGGGCTGAATTATTTCTCGATTGGATTTTTTTTTTATAGTAGCCTCATTATAGAGAAAACACAATTCAGGAGGCTACATGTAGATGGGCCATTTTCATGAAAATGTACAAATAACGGTAAAGACAATTTTTTTTTTACATTTTGTTCATTTTACATTTTACAACCAGAAATTTGCTGGAAATGCCAGGTGATTAAAATTTTTATAGTTTTTATCTATTGTAAAATGTCTATTTTGGCAAAGATAACGGCTTTAAAAGATTAAATTTTCAAATCTGAAAATGAATTCGTCTTTACCGTTACCGTTGTAAATGCAGTTTAAAAGTTAATAATTTTTAAACAACACAGTATTTAATAAAAAGAATCTTTCTGTTGGATACATGTGACATTATGAGAATATAAAGTCCTGTTCATTTCACATATCTTGATAAGATTGGATTTATTCAACTGTCTTTACCGTTGCCAGGAAAGTTTTTGGGAGAAATTTAGCACAAGCAATGTCATATAGAGGGCACACTGTCATTGTTAAATGTATTGTAACAGGGTGTGGGCAGCCATTTTCCGTCCAGCCTTGTGGCAACAGAGCACATGTTTTCTACAAATTTGAAAAAAATAAGTGTGTGTTGCACTTATTGTCTATCTTTACCATTACTGAGTTATATCACTCAAGTTATTTATGATTGTTACCAAACAAAGCACAAGAAATCTGAAAGTGTATAGATTCCATGATAACCTAGTCCACATTTCCGTCAAATTCTCCGTCCAACCGAAAAATGACATTAGCAACGTTCAAAATACTAAAAAACCGACTCCTTGTCATGAACATGTTTGCTAAACCCACCAAGGTTGTGTAACCATTTTACCCTCAGAGAGACAGTCTTATCCGGTAGATTTCTTGTCTGCTGTATAATAGACAGACAGAAATGTAAATGTTGCTAATGTCACTTGTTCTAATGTCATATTTCCGTCATACTTTTTTTACAATAATCAACACAAATCAAATGTCAACTAAATTATTCAAAAAAAGATTTACAGTGATACTAGCTTGACCTATACCATTGCCAGTGTGTTAAATACCAATACATGGATACTATGAGCATTTGAAAAACGTTGCTAATGTCATTTCCGTCCAACTCCCATGACGGAAATGACATTAGCAAAATTTTGAAAAGACCCTGTATTACAACATGGGTGATGTCATACACTGACAAGGGTACAGATACATCAATACAATTGGCCTAATTCCACTGAGCATATGCAAGTGCTTGTCTTACAAGAAATTTCTTGTAAATATACAAAATAGATTTTGACAGAAAAATGACATACATGTAGGTAATGAAAATGTTGCAGACGTCATTTTCGTTTTGTCCTGCTAAATTGAAAACTGTACATGGAATTCATAGGGGTTCCGGTTTATTTTCATCTTATGCAATTCATTGACATGTTTAAGATAGTAAGATACATGGCACATTGTTTGTTAACAATATTTTTGAATTTATGGGTGTTGCAAATGTCATGTTCCGTCAATGATTGACGGAAATGTGTGTTAGTGGACTAGGTTACCGTGGAATCTGCCATATATACATATTCACCATGGACATGATGGAAGACACACCAATCCAGTTCAGCTGACCTCATGCTGACATAATCTGTCTTTACCGTTACTCAAACTTGTCTTTACCATTATAAATGCCATAACGGTAAAGACAGGAATATAACGGTAAAGACAAAAAAAATTCTTGGCCAACTAACACAGTTATTGAGAAAATTGAAGTGACATTCTGATTATAAATTTTCTTGGAACTTGAAAAACAGCAAAAGAATGTTTAACAACAGGCAGACTTCCATTAAAGAAACTAAAACTACATGTAACTGGTTAGTTAAAAGAAAATGGTCTTGAATTTAATGTCTTTACCGTTACAAATTTGTCTTTTCCATTACCACCTGAAAATAACATGGGCTAGAATGGGAAAAACTTTTCTAGCCATTTTCGGGAGTTAAGTACAGTGACTCTAGCTTGGGTGATAGGAAAACAGTCTTTGTGGCCTACAAGGTCTTGAATAATTCCATTTGGTAGCCAAACTGCACAAATTGAATTTTAGATTTGTCTTTTACCGTTACTTGTACATTATCATGAAAATGGCCCAGATGTACATGTATTAGGGACGCTCTACAATAGGCTTTAGCAGGCCAGCTTGGAACTGGGTCAGGATTATACTACCAGTAGGTCAAACTTGTCAGTACCATACCCAATAACCCCAATCCAAGGTACATGTACTGTCATGTTTTTTGTTTCCTGGGTACGGCTTATAGCGTTGGACACACCGGTTCTCATCAGATCACTGAAGTTAAGCTCGGTCAATACTTGGATGGGTGACCGGGTGCTGTACTGGCTGGGCTGATCAGTGTCCAGGGTAATAGGAACTGTGAGCACTCTAGTGTTCTGGCACATGTAGGCACCGTCGTGATATGACTGAAACAAGGTTGAAAACGACTGTAAATCCTACACATGTACTACTCACTCCTTTTTGTTTCCTGAATATTAATACATGTAGCAGGTTTCAGTGCATTGCCGCGAGTACAAAGCTTTTTCCTGCCTATTCTCTTCGGGTCTAGCCATTGCATACAATGAAACTTGTGTCTTTAGGTCCCATTAATATTGCGGTGGCCAATCACCATTTTCCGTTTAGGCTGTTTGTGGCACATGAAAAAAATTGAAATTCTTCATTTTGGCACGAGCATGGAATTGCTCTGTGTGACTGTGTGTTATCTCAAAATTGCCCTGTAGCATACCGTTTTCCGTTTAGGCTGTCTGTGGCATATGACAATATTTTAATTCTTATTTTGGCATGAACATGCAATTGCTCTGTGTGACTGTGTGTTACCTCATAATTGCACCGTAGCATACCATTTTCCGTTTAGGCCGTCTGTCGTGTCTGTGGTATGTCACAAAATTTAAATTCTTCATTTGGCACGAACATGCAATTGCTCTGTGTGACCGTGTGTTATCTCATAATTGCGCTGTAGCATAGAAGATAGTGACCTTTGATTGGTTGTATTGATGGTCACGAGGTTCGAGAGGCATGACCTATATTCATGACAGCATCGTGGATGCTTGCCTCTGGCGGAGCGATGTCTTGATCTCCACATCAGCAAGCTAGTGATACATGTACAATTGATGGACACCGTGAGCTCTCATATTTCAAACAGTGTCATCTTGGATGATTGAATATAAAATTCCGGTTCTTGATATGCCCATGCACCTAATAACTACTTGTAACACAATTCCCAAAGCCCTGGTATGTGTAGGTATCAATTAAGTCGAGCTCGTTTCTCCGACCAAGGAGAGCAGAGAACAATATGAGCTTAAAATTGTTAATTCCAGCAATATCAGATACATTACCAATATAGTTCAAAGGCTCAGAATATTTCTTCAAGCATCGACAATACATGTAATACCATGTTGACCAAAATAACATCTCTGACTTATTTAGGCAAAAGTAACATAAAACGGAAACATCTGCACAGTACCAGTATTTTATTCCACAATCAGGTAGACCATAGAGACATTTAGGCTCATGTTTAGCGATAGCTCAATTCGTGCAAAATTGGAACTTCAGTTGTGTCACATAATTTCCGCTCTGTCGGTTGTTTACACCCTTTTTCGGAGACTGTGATGTAACAGAACTACAGCTGAAGTCGTAAATGTTTATTTCAGCACTTTGATACATTGTGTGTATACACATTAGGCCAGACATTTTTTATTTCCGGATTAGCGGATCTGCCGACGTGGGATTTCTGATTTTCAGGAAAAAAATTAAATTTCAATTTGCGTTTTTTTACCCCTCGGCCATTTTGGCTTCGGGGTATTGTCGTTGCCATGTACGTCCGTCCGGTAACGCATTTTAGGCAAAACCGCTTGAGATACAACCACCAAATTTTCAACACTTATTTATCTAGTGCTAAGTCAGACGCCTATTGAAAGTGGCTTCCCTCGGCCCGTATTTTACAGAGTTCTGCCCCTTTACAGATATATTAATTCTACATGTATTTCTGTCCTATATGCCTGAATGTAACCAACTATATCTGCAGAACTGTGTTCGGTATAGCTACTATATTTTGGAAACTTATTTATATCGTTGTATTCTACAAGCCAACAAAGGATTACTCGCCTCGGCTTATGGAGTTATGCCCCTTTCGGATGTAGTAATCTCCCATTTTGTTATCTGTAGTTGAATGTACAAGTTATATCTGCAGATCCGTGTTCGGTACAGCTTATTCGTCTCGGTTCTTATTTTACAGTAGTGCTAAGTAAGACGCCTATCGAAAGTGGCTCCCCTCGGCCCATACTTTACAGAGTTATGCCCCTTTACTGATATATTAATTTCTATTTCTGTCCTATATGCCTGAATGTAACCAACTATATCTGCAGAACTGTGTACGGTATAGCTACTATATTTTGGAAACTTATTTATTTGTTGTATTCTACAAGCCAACAAAGGATAACTCGCCTCGGCTTATGGAGTTATGCCCCTTTCAGATGTAATAATCTCCAATTTTGTTATCTGTAGCTGAATGTACAAGTTAAATCTGCAGATCCATGTTCGGTACAGCTTATTCGTCTCGGTTCTTATTTGACAGAGTGCTAAGTCAGACGCCTATCGAAAGTTGCTCCCCTCGACCCATATTTTACAGAGTTATGCCCCTTTACAGATATATAATTTTCTATTTCTGTCCTATATGCCTGAATGTACTACCGGTATATCTTGATCATCTCACATAGAACTCCCACATAGAACTATCTCTTCCCCAATTCACACTACACATGTCATGGGTCACAATCACTTGGGGAAGGCCGAGGGGTTTTGATTAGATCAATCTCATGTTTTTTATTCCTGCCGACATCAGAAAAGTAGTTTCCACATTTTAAAATATAAGAAGTTTAGCCTGGCCGTTTAAGGAGCGCAATCACGCTCGCGCTCCATCACGCTCCTAATTTTCTTTTGAGGAGCGTCATTTTCGCGCACCTATTAAGCCTATAGGATCGTCAGTCTGTGTTGTTGTGGTTGTAATACAATGAAGCATTGTTGGTAGGCTGCATTAGGAAAAGCTTTTGATATAATGCCTGCCTCACCTCATGACTTCCCAAGAATAGTTTCCCAGTCTTTCCCTGCATTTCTTTAATCAAAGTATACTTTAATGAACAAAGTAAATCCTGCCATCTTTCCTGTTTTTCATGGATGAAAATGCACTTGTGAAGTTACATTACTTTTCTACCTTTTTCACAAAAGAGCTCCAATCAACTAAGGGACAGATTTGTACTCAACTAACAAGATTTTGACACACTTTCTCTTCATTTTGAGCATTTAATAGGCTATCTATTGACCAAATCTGTATAAATATATTTGTGAACAGCGTATTTCTTGACCAACTTCAACAAAAATATTGTTTTATCATAAAGTATTTTTATACTTGTCACTGATACAACTTGTGAATAAATGTTTTTTTTATAGCAAAGCTGGATGCATGCTACTAAATTGTAAATTTTCCATTTTCTATTTAATATAGAAATGCAACTCTGGAGCTATGCTCCACAAACATTTAAATTTGAATTTCTTTTTTATATTGTGTAATGAAATTGATATTACTAGTATACATGTATACTAAATATCATTACACATTCACTCACATGTATACAGTATAGTCAAGTTGAAGTTAAAATTTCATTTGTTGTTGGATGCAATGCAAGAGTACAGATGCTGTTACAGTTTGTAATATGCAATATAGAGAACTGCACATTTCTAGTCGAACAGACATGACAGATGAGATATTGTGCTAATTTTTCAGTTTTCTATTGGTGTTATACCTGTTGGAAAAAAATAGAAAATATGAATTTGACGAACTTCTTTTTGTTTTTTTTTCCTCCGACCTGACAGATCTGGCAATCTAAATTATGTGTTTTAATTTTTTTTTTTTTTCCATCCGTAGTAGTGGAAAAATCCTGCAGTTTGCACGCTAATCCAGAAATAAAAAATGTCTGGCCTTTAAAGCTTTCCAAGGTGATCCATTTCACATCATCTGAGAGACCTGGCAAGTGCTGTTGGCACAAAATACTCTGTCTTTTGATCTAAAAATATTTTGTTTTATCATTTTAGAAGAACTACATGTGCAACATAGTGTTTAACAAGAAACCCATCTAGCTGTCCATGGGACAGGCAACAATTTAAAAATTCAACATAGAAGAGATCTAGAAAAGCATTTGACTGTCCAAATCCAGGAAAATGTGATATTTGGACAGGCAAATTTTAAAATCCAGACTAACAGGCTGATATTGCCAATCTCACATACATAAATATATGTACAGGACATATCTGTTTCTGACATATATGTACAGTAAACCACTTCCAACTTCCCTGTTACTGTAGTGTAATCGCTTTCATAATTCAGGAAGTTAGATTTTCTCCCCATGAAATTTTAGAGTGATCAAATTTATTAGAACAGGAAGTCGACAAAATGGATCAAAATATTGCAGATACTCCTTTATTTCTTCATTATTTCAATGATTTTAGAGGGTGATCAAATTTATTAGAACAGCCGATTGAATTTTGTCCCCAAAATTGGGGCTGATTGAATTTTGATAGGGTGATTGAATTATTGGAGGGATTACCGTAATGATATAATCAGACAAGCCTCCAACTTTGTACAAAAGTAGGCCTCTGTGTAGCATGTCAGCTTTGGTGCTGTGTGTGTGTAGTACTGTGTGTGTGTGTTTTACATGTCCTGTCGGTCAACAGTAATTATGATGAACTTGTTAGCAGTTAACAGTGGTGTCATTACAGATTGCCATGTGTTCAACAACACGCATTTTACACATCGTTTATTATTAACCATCTGTCGTTTGATTACTGGCTAGTTTGTTCTAAATTTAGCCTTATCGTAATTTTCTCCTACATTTACAGAATCTATCCATCAATAATGGAGTCTGGGATGATTTAGTGATCAATTGTTCTATAGCTCAGTTTGCGGCATTTCGTTCGTTGTAGCGGACGTTTATCGGAACACCTGATACTGTGGTACTGGAGTTTACATATACATTTACCCTGAGTTTCTACGATAAAAAGGTATGTGTATTTAATATCTTTCAGTTCACTCGTACACATGTATGTTATTTTGTATTGGTGTATACTCGGGTGGTTTATGAGGAACCAGGGGTACTATATTATTGACATGCTAGTCTCCAGGGGCCCAAATTAGCGTTGCTCAACATTGTCCCATCCAGCCTACTTACAGTAGGTTCGAATGGGGCGACCCACATGTGAAAGCAAGATTGATTTATTCGTCAGCGAAGTTGAAGCACAAATGATGCCGAAAAAGTTACATGAAAGTACATGTTAAAGCAACCTTTCTAAATTCTCGCTTATTGCATAGATGTATATACTCTAAAATTTTATTGAGAAATATTGAGAAGATACTATTGGATTTCCTCAATACGGCAAATGGCAACTGTACATTTAATGCCTGGTTTGAAGCAATCTTAGTAACTCGGATAATATAATCATGGAATATTATATCTGACTTCAATGCTGTAAGGGAGCTTCTTGAAATTAGGAACTGAGTTCCCTGGTAAGGATGGCATATGCCGGTTATTCAAATGGGATACACCATGCCCAGTTTGGTGTTCTGATCTGGATGGATTAGAGTTCCAGTTAGGTAGTTCCCCCCCATGCCGCTGCATGGTATGGCATAAGCCATCCTTTGTCTGCCGAGTTCCAAACTGTATGGCATGGAGTTACTAGGAGTTCCAACACGGCGCACCATGCCACTCTGTTTGGCATGCCTTATGCCAGTTCCTAGTATGCCCTAATTTCAAGAAGCTCCCTAAGTACCGTGTGAATTTTAAACTACATTTGTCAGTCAATCAGGTGGCTATCATTGTGAAACTATTTCAAAATCATGCCCACAGTAATTACACATGATAGCACGTGGACCAGTTATCATGGTTATAGTAAACATTATCGGGGAAACAATATCCAAATATGGCATAATTTCCAGACTGTGCGTGGTAAACCTTAAGTTAAAGATCAAAGGGTTTACTCCTGCCGAAAAAGTCTGACTTTGGCAGAAAATATCAAAAGATTATGCTGTGCAAAGGTCTTAATATTGGTGAATAAGGTTAGGTGCGACGTTAAACTTCAAACAACCAACCAACTTAATATTGGTGAAGTAAATGTCAATCATTGTCAAAATGAAAAGGCAGAAATTGTCATGATTGGCTTATTATAGAAATCTCAAAGAATATCGGCGAAGATTTCAAGCGAATTTTTCATAGCGTCTTCAGGGCATGAAATGTTTTATTTTTTCCACCTGTCTCATGGGACAGGTAATTTTTTTTTCCACCTGTCTCCTCTATTTTCTACCTGTACACAATAATTATATATATATATATATGCGAATAGTGATGAAATTATTCTATATGTTCACGTCTTGTACTAACTTGTATTTGACTTGCTGTAACTGTTTCTAAATAAAATATTAACACAAAGAGAAGTTGTCATGTTGTAAATGGTTTCATGAGCCCTCACATTTTCCACACGAAGTGACTCGCACCCTATAACAAATCTGTTCGTTTTGCTGGCCTGTTTGTAGGTTTTACAATATGTGCAAAACATTTGCCTTGTTGTTTCGTCGAATGTCAGCCATTCATGCTCAAGTTTCCATTTAGTGTTAAATTTGAACACTCGTTTCCTTTTTGCCGGCGTCGGAGACGCTTCTATCGGCTCGTCTGTTGTACTTGAAATGCCCTCGCCAGCTTGCGATGCAGTCTCGTCTTCTTGATTGGGCTGTAAAGCATCACCCGCGTTTGTACGAGTTAGAAAACGCTCCATTTTGATCTATTGCATTCAAAACCAAAGACAATGGCGGACGTCTGACAGACGGCAGTAACCTATGGCAACGGTATGACCGCATTACTCGCGCATGCGTGTTTCATGCAAGTTGCTGTGGGCAGACACGATTGCACACTGAATTGTGTACGCCCGAGCCTTTTAAGCATGCGCAGTTGCGAAAACTGTTCAGAATCGGGGACACCCGTGCACGTTCAATCAAATTGGCCCTTTTCGTGGCGGACATTGACAAACGATGGCGAAAGTGAGCTAGTACGCGGACAATATTTCTGTTTTATTGACCGAATCTCTACCTGTCGCATGCGACAGTCATTTATTTTTTTTACCTGTCGCACATAAATACTACCTGTCATCGACAGGTGGACACCCGAACATTTCGCGCCCTGGTCTTGGCTTACATGTACCAAGATGGGGCTTGAGGTTGCTGGGGACAAGCTCTATATAGATTTTTGACTTAAGAATGTCCACTGCTAGTAAATCAATGTAATAAACTTTTTGAATACCGGGTACATTTAATGTGTTTTGTTGCATTCATAATTGTGCAATATGAGGAAAAACAAAGAATAAATTATAGGTTGGTGTGCACTTTTTAGCTGTAGCCACCGTTAAATGGACTAATCCATGCTCCATTTGATAACCCTGAAAACATAGGGAAAAACCTCAGTTTTGAAGCATATATCCATGAAAAAATCATATGAATAGAATTTAACTTTTTCGATAAATATTCTGTTTGAATATAATCACAAATGTCTATCAAAATTTATCAAATTGGATGAATGTTGCTGTGCAAAATTCTTGGCTAGAAGACTTTATCCCCATCTCTTAACCCAGGAAAGGGAGATAACCTTATGGGGGAAAAACGGGCAAAAACATAGAAGATGGCCGCCAAAGCACAAAACCACCAGCGGACTACCTTAAAAACTTAAAAAACAAATTTTATGATGAGGCACGTTGAACCTTCGTTGGGACAACCTACATGAACATGTCCATTTCAAAGTGGTTTCCCTTGGGACAGTCACAACTGAATTCATAATTGAAGGTGTTACCAATATGAACTTCTTTGTGGCTTATCCCAGCGCTGTTCTTGACATCATTGGGCTTTGGTGATGGCGCAGATTGGAGTAAATATCAAGGGTTGCAGATATTGGTCTATATTTGCTCTTGGTCGCAAGAAATACAAGTTGTAACAAGAGCAGTCATTGCCCTAACTAGTTGAGTGATCAGTTCCGTGTGTTTGACATACATGTAGGATTCAAGATATATTTTCCCATAATTGTGGTTCTGAGTAACAGACCATCCATAGATTTAACATCATGGCCATGGTAATCCAAGAACATTTTCTTAAATTTAAGAAAAAATATATAAATTTGTTCAATATTTGTCAAAAGATGCACAATTACTAATGAATTACAGGAAAACTACAGTTTTCATTCAAGATAGTCTAACAGACACAAAGAATATTGTTGAATTTCCAGCCAGAATATTATTCTGTGAAAAAAAAAGGTAAAAGCAAATGTTAGCACAAACCTGTACTTAACTTAATTATTTTTACAATTTAAAGAGAAACACAATTTTTTTTATTTGACATTTATTATCCTATAAATTCTTCACGTCATTGTTGGTATGGATACTGAATGATGTACTTGTAGCTGTGACACTGATGAGGGTTTTTTTGCAGGTGTTGTCAGATAATCATGACAATATGTACGTCCAGGGGGTATTTTGTAGCTGGGAAATGTAGATCAACACTGATTTGCACAGCTTGACTAAAATCATGACAGGTTTCTTCAAACATATACTGTAGCTGGATTGATGTGTCTGTGATAAGGCCAACAGTAAAAAATAATTTGTGTAGTAACCATACCTACCCATCAAAAAGGCCCATATCCAAAACTTTTATTGACAATTCAAGCTAAAGTTTTTTTTTGTATTGGTAGTTTTACAAAACATTTACATTTTCCTTTCAATGTACTTTACATGTATAAACCATGGATTGAAGGTCATGTTACCACAAACAAACACTGTTTTAACGATGGCCTTGATGCATTACTCATCCACTCAAATTAAGGAATGACATGTTGTGATATCATGTCACCACAGAGTGATGTGAGTTTCGATGCAGTCTCGTTTGTCATTTATTGGTTAATTGGGTATTTATATCTTGATTTACACGCATGTGAATTGATCTACATCTGCATGGTCTGCTGTCCAAGTACATCATTCCAGGGAATACACTACAGGGATTTAATGTACATGTATTAGCTTTATGTACATGTACATTAGATGTATACGTGTAACTAGACCAGATAAACCTGGCTGACCTTGATTTTCATCCAGTTTCACCGGTATCTACATGTATTTGTATTCCTGTAAACTCTGTGGGCGGGTATGAACACAGGTATCCAAAATAGAAAATAATTTGAAGGATAGAATAATTTATACCCATAACTTTATTTAATTTTAAGGCTAGTGTATTCAGCTAGTAAGCAGGTTGCATCTTTCATGCATATAAACTGGGATTATACAGAGAAAACAATTTGTGATCATATTTTTTTTTCAGTTAATTTTTTATGGGTATCGAAATGGATACACTAGGCTTCTGCACGAATAGATGTAGACTCATGTAAAATTTCTTGGTAAGCCATCTTTCATACGGTACTGCAGATTTCTGCGTAAACACTTTGTGCAATGTATATCCCCAGTACACAGTATACATGTATGACCACATGAAATTTTTAAAATGTAAATTTTGTACGAACCAGAGATGAACCAATCAGTACATGTACTGGTACAGAGCTAGCCAAATGATTGTGTGTGTGAAGTCTTCTCCCAGGAGCTACGTCATTTGTCTTAATATGGTAGTAGGGGTGACCCAATTATCAACCCACTTTTATGACACAGTTCGATAATGAAATGAAATTGAGGTCAGTGATGTTTCGTGTCTATTTATTCCTACGAAGTAGGCTGTCATTTGCAAATTGTCCGGTAATGAATCAGTCAGTCCATCCGAATCCTTTCATCGGCAAAATAAGGAGAACTGTTGACATTAGTAATTAGAACCTTGATTTTTGGCATGAACGTGCATCGTGATCCTGTGACGTTAGTATGACGTATTTTTGAAGACAAATCATGGTGGGCTAATATAATACATACATGTACATGTCTCATGTTTGTCAAATCTGCAAGAGCTGTTGATCATGCACTCGGCTGAATTCTGTTTTGTGTGAGTGATGTGGAAGTGGTCACCCTCTTCAATAGCACGCTTCATTTAAGGATGTCCGCTGGTGGTAAATCAAAGTAATTAACTTTTTGAATAATGTGTGTTGTTGCATTCATAATTGTGTGATATGAGAAAAAACAATGAAAAAAATATAGGTTGGTGTGCATTTTTTAGCTGTAGGGAACGTCAAGTGGACTGACCCATGCTCAATTTGATAACCCAGAAAGCCTAGGGAATAGCCCTAGTTTTGAAGCATATTCATGAAAAATTCATATAAATAGTATTTAACTTTTTCTTATATTCTAATTGTTTGCAGATAATCACAATGTCTATCAAAATTTAGCAAATTGGATGGATGTTGGTGTGCAAAATTCTCAGCTAGAAGGCTTTTAAAGGAAATCCCCATCTCTTAACCTAGGGAAGGGAGATAACCCAATAGAAAAACAGGCAAAATGGCTGCCAAAGTCAAAAACCACCAGCGGACATCCTTAAAGGCAGTTTTCAGGAGAGCGATCAAAATCTTTCTTTGATCGCACATTTTCCGTCAATTATTTCTGTTCCTCTCCCGATTTCATTTTACCCTAATTTCAAAACATAGCAACAGTAGTACATATATTCAGATTTATTAAATTTTGGCTTTCTGAAAATGTATAGTTTTAATTAGGTTTTACTCGAAGTAAACGCAAAAAATTACAAAAATAGTCCATCACATGGGAACTCAGCGACACAGCAGAATCCGTCTTCGTGGGTTTTCGAACACTCGTCAAAACACGCTTACATGGGGATCTACACAAGTCGTCAAAACCGGGCTTATATGGGGGAAAGAGTTAAATTTATATAAGGTGAGGAATAGGTGAACTCTAGCAACTGCTTCCAAGTATTTTCTAATTAGGCCATCCTTAAAAATAAGTTTGTTGCGCGTAACCCGACCGACTGTCCAAAAATCCGCCGACTGGAAACTTTTTTCGCCGATTTTCCGACCGGTCATCTTTTTATTTTATTTTGCAATGTCAGAATTATCTCCCCTATCTCCTCTCTCGGGTAAACGTATGTAAAACGTTCGCCCAGCAAAAGCAAGCTGGATTTCACTCTCCAGTAGTCGGCGATGTGAGCTTATGTCACACGTTTTGAAGGCATATCAACCATGGCCCAGTCCGTAGGGGAATGCAGTTTTCATCGACCACGTGTATATGGCGGGAAGTTCCCCCTTCTGTTTTGTGTTTGGGTTTGATGGAGAGTCGAGAGGACAATAAACACATCGAGAGGCAATAGCAACACAGGATGGGAAAAATATTTCAAAACGGTTGGTTATTAAAATCTGCCATACAGAGCTCTGTCGCGAATCGACATGGAACGTAGACATGTTTAGGACTGCCACCACCTCGTGGGTCCGTACACCGACAGATTCTGAGACTGACGATGTTACAACAACAACGATGTTTGGATTTCTACTTTTATCCGAGAAGACTTCAGTGTGCCTAAATGCAGAGAATCTATACTGCTTTGTTGTTTAACCGAAACTTTATAACCCTCTATGTCGATAAAGCTATGGATAGTGTCGGTGGCTTCAGCGGTCTTGACAAATTAGACCCGTCAGCTTAATTTTGACGTTCCGATGTCGGCATCAAATACGCTTGTCAGAATTCCACCTCGGACAGTCGGACTAAATTCCACGAAAAGGCACAGGTTAGAAACTTAGTATTTTCCTCATTGTTGTCAGTAAATTAAATTACGATGTATTTCTAATCTGAATAAAGGAAGTACCTAAGTATTCAATAAAAGCACATCATAAATTTGCGACGAGGAAGGGCAGTGATGATGTTAATGATTAATTTGAGGTAATTTTCTCAACTCCAAATGGTAATGAACAACCTTCTGTATAACACTGAGAGGATTTTTTTTCTTTCCTGTCACAATTTTGGCAAAAGTGTGTCTGGTAGTGTATGTAAATTAAATTTTTTTTGACCAGCTAGTCACTAGTCTCAAGAATGTGTTCAAGGATGTCGATGTCTTCTGAGAAATAAAACGGTTACACAAGCCTGAATTTAAGAATATCTTGCTTTATACCTTGAAGATAACTAGTTTTCTATACTGAAATAATTTTGCTGCCAGACAAAAAGTATTTTTCAAATGACCTGCTTAGTATCTGAACAAAATCACACTAACCTCTTCCACCATCCCCAAAACGAAAACCTGATATAAAAAAAAAAAAAAAAAAAATTACCTACCTACCGACCCAACTTTCTGAGGTAGGGTCGGGTTACAGCCAACAAACATATTTTTAAGGATGGCCTTAGCTTTGTCAGGACAGGGACATATTGTATGCCTGAAAATTTTTTGAGATAAATCCATTTTGTATTTTCTGAGATATCATCATGAACAGACGCACAAATGGACCGACAGACACAAAAGACCATACAAACACAGTAACCCTCAAGCCCCCATTAACAATAGCACTGTGCTAGTGATTGGTACTGTGGAGCTCAGTCAGTCAGCTCACACTACTGGCATGTACAAGTTATACAAGATACTTGACACTTAATCTGGATCACTCAACCTGGCACAGACTCTTCAGGTAAATGTCAATGTTATAATTCCCATTGTTCTGAACTCACTTCAAATCGATGATAATAATATTATATAAGAATACCATCTAGCTCTTTCATGTCTTGATTTTCAATATCATTCTCAGCGTTGTACAAGCTTTAGTTACGTGTTGTACATATCGAATATACATATACATGTACCATGCCCACGTTCTTTCTAATCTTTGTTTCCCGCTGATCAATTTTCTCGCAACATGTGCAGATTTTCCGAAGTAGTTGTAGCTTTAATAAACTGTCGTGTACTCGATGGGATTAATCCAGTTTCAATTACCTTTGGTACGAGATAAATTTCACGCTACATGGCCTTATTGATCTAGAGACCCTGTCCACACTACAGTTCATCACATACACACAAACGTACAAAGAATATGATGAATTCTTGATGTCCCATATTCTGTATCTCATATCAAGCTACATGAGGGCTGACAGGCAGGACTAATCTGGATTAGACACCAGATTAGAACACCATTTGAGGGCTGGTTTCGTTCCCTTTCGCATGCCAAAAAGTTGACAATATTTCTCCGTAAATTATTTCACTGATTTTAGGGAGTGATCAAATTTTTAGAACAGCCGAATCTGAGCTGATTGAATTTACTCTCCAAAATTAGGGGTGATTGAATTTTGATAGGGTGATTGAATTATTAGAGGAATTACTAGACTGGACCCAGCCCCTGTTTCATAATGTATTTTAAAGGGGTCAAACAAAAGGAAGTAAGTCTGCCTATCAAGAAATGCTTGAAACAGGGACTTGACGGAATGTCACAAGGGAGCTATCTTTGCAAGAAAAAATGCACAATATACTGTGCATTTTTTGTCGCCAATGAAAACTCTGTATTCTGACCCCGCCCCTAACTCAAGGGATTTGATTGGTCCGTTCATATACGCACGCTGGAAGCAATGCGTTCATGTGACGTCAACAATGAGAATGACGTTACTACCATGACCTCAACAATGGGAATGACGCTACTGCCGAGACGTCACAGTATGGCGTTAGAATGAAATTGATACAAATATTGTGACCGAAGGTAAAAACATGTCAATCGTCCAGACCAACCACGTCTCCAGATGGAATCTTTACACGACGAAACCCATCAAATCGTCCAGTCTATTTCAAAAATATTTTTTCCATTTTTTTTTATTTTTATTTTTTTAAATTTTATTTATTTAGTTATCAAACGTATATATTTATGAAAGACCATTTTATTATTATTAAATAGTACATATATGAAATAGAGACTCAACCAGTCTAAGGGATTACCATATGTTGTTTAGGTGTTGGAAAACATGGTACAGATGTACATGTACAAGTAGCTCAATGACAGGAAGTGCAATTGGTACATATATATGGTCGACTGCACTGCCACGACTACATGTTTGTTGTATAGTATTAGACTTATACATGCCTGTCTTTTATCTATTCATAACCTTAGTCCTTCGTGTACATGTATATTTGACAAAGTTCCGTGTGACCGGATATCTTACGACCTCAGGTAAGCTCAATGGGTCATGTCGATCCTTGTGTATGTAAAAATACAGCACTGAAAGGTCACAGACTGTGTCATACATTGTGCAGCATTAGGAAATTGTGTACTCAAGGTGCTCTGAACCCTATATGCTAGTAGAGGTAAAAACCTTTCTCGGGTTGACCTGTCATGTCCATTTAAATCGGTATGTACTAGTGTATTGTATTTAAGCCTCTAATTATGACTCAAATTGAGAATGAACATGTCCACTTAGGCCAAACAAAATAATATCTGTGTTTACTGTTACATGCATTTTGAAAATAGGGTAGGTAGGTAGGCTTTTTTATTTTATTTACTCCAAAATTTTATGACATATTTTCTTAGGGTAGGTAGGAACACCGCAAAAAATTTGCTCAATTTTTCTTCTGTATATGTAGGTCAGTCAAAATTGTGATTCTATCACATTTCTTAACACTATGCTATGCTGTTAACTGTTTTGTATGTGTGCTGGTATATGTAACTGCACAAAACAGTTTTTCTCTCCAAAGTATATTTTCTTTCCTATTTGTGTTCTTTCAAGAATAAATATGTTTTGAATACATGGTTCATTCCTGTCGACCTGTGTTTGGTGTTGGTACTTCTGTCCTTGGCATCACACGCCTCGGGTCTGATTATTCTTCTATTGTATAATGCATACTATATGTATTGGGATAATCACCGGTCATGTGAAGCACCATGGCCTCTACCCTAGTCTTCGATCATTGATGTGAAATTCTTTATGGAGGACGGCCTAGTGGCTACTGAATGTCGGATCAAATTCACATTACCATTGAGTCTGCAATATGCCACAAATGATTTTCAAATCCCAATTAACAATTATGGTATACCTTTTATCTGATGATTTCTACAACTATTGTGGTGTGTGTGTAAAAATCAGCAAGCATTACATGTATATCATTTTGTACCACGTATTACAAACTTAAATTAATCTGAATGTTTTCTCCCCACTTCTATCCACATCAGACGTTGTCCCTTGCATTCATAGATGTATGCTTTGTTAAAACAAAGAGCATACTGTCGATGACTTGTATGAATTGTACACAAAGATTGCCATGCAAGCAAAGTTGACACTTTTAATGCCTAAATCATTTACATGTAGTTCAGCAACGGAACATGAATGAAATCGGATTCCTCTTCGACAGTTCGATCGACAAAGTGCAAGTTATTTCATAATTCATAATTCAAGTCGGATGTGCCATGGATATCCTCAAACATTTCTCCTAACAAGTTTGATGACATGCTGCTTCACCATGCTATGATTGTCAGACACAGGACAGGGGCACCTGAAACAATATAAAAGTACAACATTATTATTCAAAAAAAGTGGTGATATTGCACAGTATGGTGCTGTTACATATTAACACGTATACTCTGGAAACATGACAACAACATGATCATTAACTCAAAAGTATTTAAGTCTGGTATTTTTTGCTCCAGACAAAACGTTGTTATGCTGGGCAAATCCACCGGCAAAAGTCAGACTATGTTGTAAAAGTCACGTGTGAATCACATATAAAAACTCGTCTGGAGGTTCAGTGAGACGGACTGACTAGATATCTCTGTGTGATGGGAACATACACAATCTGATTTATCACAAAAAAGCCAAACGAATATTTCATCAAAAAGACAAAACGTATATTCGTACAATGCAGTTCCAGAAATATTTTCTGAAATGACCACATATTTATTCGAAATAAATTTCACGTTCGATCTTTACGTTTGAAAATGTGTGACCAAATATGTGTTGGGCGACTCCAGTCATGTTAAAAACCTGGTGAAAACTCTTCAGATCGAAATGCTTTAGAAATAATTCAGACGTCTACGCTGGCGCAACATATCTGAATTTCTTATCAACAGTCGGATAAAAGCAGCTCGTCACGATCATGACAGACGCATCGCATTGGTTTGGCCAGTTAAATGCGAGTGTAATTGGAACACAACACCAGCTGATTTCACCACAAGCCCAAACGAATTTTCCGTAAAATGTTCACGCTATCAATGATTAAACGGGAAGAGTATTGACAAATCAACAAACCTTCGCCGCATGGATTTGCCGCCATGTTTGCTGCCCCGGGCGACATCGGATGAGAGTAGATAGCTGATTGGCGGAGGGACAAGAGCTTGTGATCGACCAGCCAATCACAGCGGAGGTCTCTTAGCGTTCATTGGGTGTTCAAAAAGTTGAACCTGAAAAATAAGAACTCGGCCACGGAAACGGACTGGGTCGCCAATTTCGGTCATTTTTTTTGCCGAAGTCGGAAAAAGACGGAGGATCGGCGCATTTTTGCTAGGTAGGGTCGGGTAACCGTAAACACACATATTATTTTGTTTGGCCTTACTAGAACATCAAGGTTTGTGTTCACATCTTCAAAGTCAAACCTACGTGTGTATTAAGGAGTTTTGCTTTCAGTTTCATTTCACTATTCATGTTGCCATCACGCATAAGCTTACATGTACATGTATGTACATTTGTAACAGTTTTTCATGATGGATTACAAAGATGACAACAGACCTGGAAATATTGAGATATGCACATTTTACAGATTAGCATTAAGCTCACAAGGCCATCCTTAAAAATAAGTTTGTTGCGCGTAACCCGACCGACTGTCCAAAAATCCGCTGACTGGAAACTTTTTTCGCCGATTTTCCGACCGGTCATCTTTTTTATTTTATTTTGCAATGTCAGAATTATCTCCCCTATCTCCTCTCTCGGGTAAACGTATGTAAAACGTTCGCCCAGCAAAAGCAAGCAGGATTTCACTCTCCAGTAGTCGGCGATGTGAGCTTATGTCACACGTTTTGAAGGCATATCCTCCATGGCCCAGTCCGTAGGGGAATGCAGTTTTCGTCGACCACGTGTATACGGCTTCTGTTTTGTGTTTGGGTTTGATGGAGAGTCGAGAGGACAACAGCAAGACAGGATGGGAAAAATATTTCAAAACGGTTGGTTATTAAAACCTGCCATAAAGAGCTCTGTCGCGAATCGACGTGGAACGTAGACATGTTTAGGACTGTCACCACCTCGTGGGTCCGTAGTCCGTACACCGACAGATTCTGAGACTGACGATGTTACAACAACAACGATGTTTTGGATTTCTACTTTTATCCGAGAAGACTACAGTGTGCCTAAATGCAGAAAATCTATACTGGTTTGTTGTTTAACCGAAACTTTATAACCCTCTATGTCGATAAAGCTATGGATAGTGTCGGTGGCTTCAGCGGTCTTGACAAATTAGACCCGTCAGCTTAATTTTGACGTTCCGATGTCGGCATCAAATACGCTTGTCAGAATTCCACCTCGGACTAAATTCCACGAAAAGACACAGGTTAGAAACTTAGTATTTGCCTCATTGTTGTCAGTAAATTAAATTACGATGTATTTCTAATCTGAATAAAGGAAGTACCTAAGTATTCAATAAAAGCACACCATAAATTTGCGACGAGGAAGAGCGGTAATGATGTTAATGATTAATTTGAGGTAATTTTCTCAACTCCAAATGGTAATGAACAACCTTCTGTATAACACTGAGAGGATTTTTTTCTTTCCTGTCACAATTTTGGCAAAAGTGTGTCTGGTAGTGGTATAATATGTAAATTATTATTTTTTTTGGACCATCTAGTCACTAGTCATTGTCAAGAATGTGTTCAAGGATGTCGATGTCTTCTAAGAAATAAAACAGTTACACAAGCCTGAATTTAAGAATATCTTGCTTTATACCTTCAAGATAACTAGTTTTCTATACTGAAATAATTTTGCGGCCAGACAAAAAGTATTTTTCAAATGACCTGCTTAGTATCTGAACAAAATCACACTAACCTCTTCCACCCTCCCCAAAAGGAAAACCTGATCTAAAAAAAAAACAAATTACCTACCTACCGACCCAACTTCCTGAGGTAGGGTCGGGTTACGGCCAACAAACATATTTTTAAGGATGGCCCAAGTGTGAGTGAGTGAGTGGGTTACATGTAGGCTGAATGTGACGTTAAAGTATAACTGTTGTACTTTTGCAAGTTAACGTCATGTCTTAGATAATCTTCCAAATTATAGAATTTATACCCTTTTTCTTGTTTTAATTACGACTCCAATTTGAACAATTTCAATGTTATCAATGTTATTGTAGTGCACAGCGCCACAATCATGTCGGAACTTGTGACGTTATTATGGAACGATAGATAAACTACATGTACGTCACAACGCAACATTGTTACAAAACTGTTCCATTCTCTGCATTAACGCGACGTCGCTCAGATGGCGCAGGACGCTATGACGTATGACGTCGTTAACATCATCTCTGACATCAAGAGAGGCAGTGCAGATTCCTCTTCCAATGTAGAAAGCTGCCTTTGAATCCTCCAAGACAGAATACGAGCGAAATGTTGGGGGAAAAGTCTTTTCTACGTTTTGTTATTCACATCGTTATCTTGAATATTCATACTTACATGTACACAAGTGCCACAGTTACACTTTAAACCTTAATTCCGTCTCACACTAAACACCTCACGGGTCATACTATCCATTCATCACTTTAATTTCATTACTTGATTTCTCCACTTTTATTGATCAGTAAGGGAGCTTCTTGAAATTAGGGTATACTAGGAACTGGCATAAGGCATTCTAAATGCTGTGGCATGATGCGCCGAGTTGGAACTATTAGGAACTCCCTGGCATCCATTTTTGAACTCACAAAAGAAAGGCTTGCCATACATGTACAATAACACAGAGTGAATGGCATGCCATTCCAGTTGAAACTCTATCCATGCTGATTAGAACACTTCACTTGGCATAGTGTATCCCATTTGGATAACCAACGTATGCCATCCCTTTCATTTCTGGAAAACTTCATCATTAATGTGAGACATTTGGGATGGTTATTATGAACTACATGTCGGTAAAGAAAAAAAACTGCGCCTCAGTTTTCTAAAAGTTGCTATGGTTGCTCTTAATGTTCAAGTGTGGCCATCACGTTTCTCTAATTTAGTTCAGTCCATGACTTGCACAACCTTTGAGTTAATCTTTAGCAATAAAGCTGTGCCTAAAGCACAGGCAGATTAGGCCATGGGTAAAGTGTCATGAATGAACCTTTCGTTGCCAATTTCTGGGGATAACTCAATTTTTATCTCAAAAGTACTTTTTGGGTATTCTCTCTTCACATGTATGCAATCTCCCATGTTTTCCCTTACACATTAATTGAGAAATTCACCAAACAGCTGTGTCCATTGGTTGTCATCACTGGTCATGGGTTCAGTCCACACAATTCACCATGGCAATCAGCAATTGCCGAGGTAAATGCTGTGGCATAAGCAGTTCACCTCAGCAATGTTTAACATGGTGATAAAAAATTTTATTTTAAAGATATTATTTTTGCCAAGGTGATTTTTCTGAATTGTGTGGGCTGTGGGTTTTTGCAGTCTTGCTAACATTGCCTATCATGGGTGTTTGCAATCATGGTATTTCATCTCATGAGTGTTTGCAGTCATGGTATTTCATCTCATGGCTGTTTGCAATCATGGTATTCCCTCTCATGGGTGTTTGCAATCATGGTATTTCATCTCATGGGTGTTTGCAATCATGGTATTTCATCTCATGGGTGTTTGCAATCATGGTATTTCATCTCATGGGTGTTTGCAATCATGGTATTTCATCTCATGGGTGTTTGGAATCATGGTATTTCATCTCATGGGTGTTTGCAATCATGGTATTTCATCTCCAGGGGTGTTTGCAATCATAGTCTTTCATCTCATGGGTGTTTGCAGTCATGGTATTTCATCTCATGGGTGATTGCAGTCATGGTATTTCATCTCATGGGTGTTTGCAATCATGGTATTTCATCTCATGGGTGTTTGCAGTCATGGTATTTCATCTCATGGCTGTTTGCAATCATGGTATTCCCTCTCATGGGTGTTTGCAATCATGGTATTTCATCTCATGGGTGTTTGCAATCATGGTATTTCATCTCATGGGTGTTTACAATCATGGTATTTCATCTCATGGGTGTTTGCAATCATGGTATTTCATCTCATGGGTGTTTGCAATCATGGTATTTCATCTCATGGGTGTTTGCAACCATGGTATTTCATCTCATGGGTGTTTGCAATCATGGTATTTCATCTCATGGGTGTTTGCAATCATGGTATTTCATCTCATGGGTGTTTGCAATCATGGTATTTCATCTCATGGGTGTTTGCAACCATGGTATTTCATCTCATGGGTGTTTGCAATCATGGTTTTTCATCTCATGGGTGTTTGCAGTCATGGTATTTCATCTCATGGGTGTTTGCAATCATGGTATTTCATCTCATGGGTGTTTGCAATCATGGTATTTCATCTCATGGGTGTTTGCAATCATGGTATTTCATCTCCATGGGTGTTTGCAATCATAGTATTTCATCTCATGGGTGTTTGCAGTCATGGTATTTCATCTCATGGGTGATTGCAGTCATGGTATTTCATCTCATGGGTGTTTGCAATCATGGTATTTCATCTCATGGGTGTTTGCAGTCATGGTATTTCATCTCATGGCTGTTTGCAATCATGGTATTCCCTCTCATGGGTGTTTGCAATCATGGTATTTCATCTCATGGGTGTTTGCAATCATGGTATTTCATCTCATGGGTGTTTGCAACCATGGTATTTCATCTCATGGGTGTTTGCAATCATGGTATTTCATCTCATGGGTGTTTGCAATCATGGTATATGGGTGTTTGCAATCATGGTATTTCATCTCATGGGTGTTTGCAATCATGGTATTTCATCTCATGGGTGTTTGCAATCATGGTATTTCATCTCGTGGGTGTTTGCAATCATGGTATTTCATCTCGTGGGTGTTTGCAATCATGGTTTTTCATCTCATGGGTGTTTGCAATCATGCTATTTCCTCTCATGGGTGTTTGCAATTATGGTATTTTATCTCATGGGTGTTTGCAATCATGGTATTTCATCTTATGGGTGTTTGCAGTCATGGTATTTCATCTCATGGGTGTTTGCAATCATGGTATTTCATCTCATGGGTGTTTGCAATCATGGTATTTCATCTCATGGGTGTTTGCAATCATAGTATTTCATCTCATGGGTGTTTGCACTCATGGTATTTCATCTCATGGGTGTTTGCAGTCATGGTATTTCATCTCATGGGTGTTTGCAATCATGGTATTTCATCTCATGGGTGTTTGCAGTCATGGTATTTCATCTCATGGGTGTTTGCAATCATACATTCCCTCTCATGGGTGTTTGCAATCATGGTATTTTATCTCATGGGTGTTTGCAGTCATGGTACATGTGTATTTCATCTCATGGGTGTTTGCAATCATAGTATTTCATCTCATGGGTGTTTGCAATCATGGTATTTCATCTCATGGGTGTTTGCAATCATGGTATTTCATCTCATGGGTGTTTGCAATCATGGTATTTCATCTCATGGGTGTTTGCAATCATGGTATTTCATCTCATGGGTGTTTGCAATCATGCTATTTCCTCTCATGGGTGTTTGTAGTCTTTCTAACATTGCCTATCATGGGTGTTTGGAATCATGGTATTGCCTCTCATGGGTGTTTGCAGTCATGGTATTCTTGCCATCTTGGTTTCCAAGTACTGGTACTCGAGATTCACTGCTAAATGAGTTCTCCTCTGGTCTTGTGTTGGGTTAACCACATGAAGTGTCAGACATACATGTATATCCATTATTGATGACTCACTCCTAGCACGATTTACCGAACGGTAAGTAAATGCAACGCTCTAAAGTGTTTCTCTTGTGACTGTGTGTGGGCGGACATATCGGCAAACAGTGAAATCCTGGAAATATTGTAATTTTTCCCAGCATTCACTGATTTGTTCGACATTCAGTAGTGCTGCATCAGAATTGTTAATTTCGTCCCTGGCGAGAGATTGTGTACATTGTGTACAGGGTCGTATACAGGCCGATTTACATACTGTTTAACGGCGCCGAAATTAACAGGTCCTAGAGCAAAAAAACCCAAATTCGAGGACATAAAACAAGTTATTGGTACATTGTACCTTAAACAAAAGATTTTTTTTGATGTATTTTTTTTGCTGATCAACGTTGAACGCTGGAATGTTTTGTATTACCCTCTCGCGTCAAGCAAATGCATGTTGTTGTTGTTGAATTCAGCATATATATCCCCACTTTTAATGTGTTACCTCGTTCTCATGAGCGTTGACAGTTCAGTCTGTACTTTCAGTCAGAGCTATAAAACGGTGCAGATTCGCCCACAGCGCAGCTCTAGGAACAAGGTATGGGTTCGTTGAAAATCACGCAAAATCTCGGGATTCTTGACTGACGACAAGGGCGAGCGTCATTCACACAATGCCTCGCGGTCGACCCCAAATCACACAATAAAGGCAGTGGGAGCTACGTACATTGCCAAAAACGGACAGCCGATCTGCTGAAATCTACAAGGGTAGGGATCACTCGTTTTGTGATGGTGCCCAAATTAAAAAGCTGTATTTGCCCCTGTTATATAAACATTGTAGATCAAAGATATTACTACAGATTCTGTAATGTCAGCGGGTGACCTAAATTATCAGCTAGAATCCAATCCCCTCTAATCTAATGGTACTGTTAGTGTAATCTACAAATGTAGCAATGCTGCTGGCTCATGTATTATTTGCAAAGTTCAGTTACATGTGCGTGACCAAAGCAATATTAACCCTGAGGAATATATTTCAAACAACCATGTTTGTTTGGCACAGCAGCAAAAATTTGTTTGATAATATTGAGATCCTGGACATTCAGCAAAATGAGTTCAAGACTAGAGCTACATGTACAGGCATTATCTGGCCTCTGTTTCTGGCTCTCACACAGTTTTATATCTAACTGAAGCATCTTCAAGTTGGTGTTTTGTTGAAAATTATTTCCTAAATACCCAAGAATCGGTCAAATTTGTGCCAGTTTCAGAAAAACAGGAGTCTGGAAAGTGGAATTTCCAAAAATTCTGTCCCTTGTTCCACTGGAGGCACATTGGTACATGGAATTTCTGATAAGTGTCTTCACAATTATAGATTCAAGTACCAGTAATTATTTATTCAATTACAAGGTGTTTTTTTTTTCGTTTTTTTTTTTTTGGAGACCATGGTAATCCCATGGAGAAAAATTATGAATTGAGTTTCGATTCTTGTTTTGTTTTGACTTCACATATGGTACATTAGCTGAGCAGAAAAAAAATGAGGTTCTGTCTCTAAAAATAAAGTTGCTCTAATAAAATATACCGTAAACCCTGACCTGAAAAGTTCCGAGTGATTAACTGAATTTTTTTGCTGAACTAATTGTTTGCTGAAGGTAACATGTACGTAGAATATATAAAGAGTTATTCTTCTTCATAAACTTGATAAAGTACATGTATACATGTATGTAGTTCTTTTCAAACAAATATCATGAAATAGTTTATTCATTACATGTATCATGACAAAATTAAATAGTTGCTGGGACCTTCGGGTAAAAGATTTTCATCCCATATTTTTATACCTCCAACCGTGAAGAGTGGCAGTGAATCAAGGGGAGACTACATGTATACTCTTCTCAGAAAGGACTATTCTGGTTGTATGTTTCCAAAACAGCAGGTGGCACCAGGAGTGGATTGATAAACATAATTACCTCTCATTGGTGTTTGGGTCATGGTTTTCAAAGTACTTGTGACTCGCCCCTAAATGAGTTCTTCTCCGTTAACCATGTGGAGTGTCGGACATATATCCATTATTGATGACCCGCTTCCAGCACCATTTATCCATCGGTAAGTAAATGTGCCACTGGCTCTAAGTGTTTCTCTTATGACTGTGTGTGGGCGAACATATCGGCATACAGTGAAATCCTGAAAATATTATTATAACGTTCCTCGGGATTCCCTGATTTGTTCGACATTTAGTTGTGCTGTACATGTATGAGGATCGTCATTTCCCTGACCAGAGATTGACCACACATGCACATTGTATAAAACCAGTTCTCATCAGATCACCGAAGTTACATGTAAACAACTTTGAGCTCGGTCATTACTTGGATGGGTGACCGGGTGCTGTACTGGCTGGGTTGATAGGGTCCAGGATAATAGGAACTGTGAGCACTCTCGTGTTCTGGCACAAGTACATGTAGGCACCGTCGTGATATGACTGAAACAATGTTGAAAACGTTAAATCCTAACTCACTCACTCACTTGTATAAAACACATTGTTTATCGAAAATATTGAGACAGATTCTGTAATGTCAGTGTGTGACCTTTTTCAGGTCTGGAATCAAATCCCCTCTAATCTAATGGTACTGTAATCTAGCAAAACTGCTGACTCACGTACATGTATTATTTGCAGAGTTCGGTTAAATATGTGCAACCAATCCCTGAGGAACACATTACAAACAACCATGTTTGCTTGGCGCAGCAGCAAAAACTCGTCGGATAATATTGAAATCGTGGAAATGCTGCAAAATGAGTCCAGGATTGGAGCTGCAAGCATCATTTGACTTCTGTTTCTGGCTCTCACACAGCGTTATCTAAAACCGGAGTGTCTTTAGTTGGTGTTTTATTTGAAAATTAAATGACCAAGAATCAATCAAAATATTGCCAATTTGCTGGAAAAATGGATTCTGGAATTCCAAAGATTTCCTGGACTGGGTAAAAGTGTACATACATGTGCCACTCTGCTGCAATGACTTCTGTTCCTCTGCTGCAAATAATACTGTTCCTCTGCTGCAGTGACTACTGTTCCTCTGCTGCAGTGACTACTGTTCCTCTGCTGCAGTGACTACTGTTCCTCTGCAGCCAAGAAAAAAAAATCGAAGAAAAATAATGTCTAGAATTTCACATTTTTGTGGGGCTCGTACTCTTATACTATAGAATGATGAAGCCTGGCTGGTTGGTTAATTCAGTTGTCTGTCATTGACAGTCAAGTTCAGTTTTCACATTAAATGTTTGTGATCATTTTTCTTCTCCAAGGGCTCCAGTTGGTACAGTTAATTCTTTGAAATCCTGGTCTCATTTTTTATACGCCCGCCATGGCGGTTTCCGTCCGTCTGTCCGGCCCTCGTGTCCGGTCTATATCTGGGACAGTTTTCTATCTACAGTTCTAATTTTTTGGTGAGTGGATACCCTACGGGGAGACGATGTGTCGCGTACCAAAATGAAGGTCAGGGTCAGAGGTCAAAGGTCACTGGCCTAAAAAACAGGAAATCACTGAAGTGTTTATGTCCGGTCTATATCTGTGATCGTTTTCTATCCACAGTTGCAATTTTTTGTGAGTGGATACACTAGGTGGAGACGATGTGTCGCGTACCAAAATTGAGGTCGAGGTCAGAGGTCAAAGGTCACTGTTGCCTAAAATCAGGAAATCATTGATCATTGACAGTTTTCTATCTACAGTTATAATTTTTGGTGAGTGGATGCCCTAGGGAGGAACAATGTGTTGCATACCAAATGTAGGTCGAGGTCAAAGGTCAGTGTGACCGAAAAATCAGGAAATCATTAAAAAAAAAAAAAAAATTGTGAGTGGATTCAATAGGGGGAAATGAAGTGTCGCATACCAAGGTCAAGTTCGAAGGTCAAAGGTCACTGTGACCCAAAAATTAGGAAATTATTAAAAATAACATTTCTTTGTGTCAGTAGATATATTGGGGTGTCAAATATCAAAATAGAGGTCAAGGTCAAAGGTCAAGGTCACTGTGACCCAAAATCATGAAATTGTTAAAAATCATGATTTTTTTAGTCCACTGAGAAATTACGGGTAGCCATTTTGTCATGTACTAAAATCTAGATCCAGGTCAATAGTCGAGATCACTGTGACACCAGAATCAAGGTCATAGGTCAGTGTGACTTAAAAATCAGGAAATCATTAAAAATTACTAATTTTTGGTGAGTGGATTCAATACGGGGAAATGAAGTGTCGCATACCAAAAATTAGGTCAAGGTCAAAGGTCACTGTGACCCCAAAATCAGGAAATTGTTAAAAATAACATTTTTTTTGTGTCCGTAGATACATTAGGGGGACACGATGTGTCACATACCAAAATGTAGGTCCAGGTCAACGGTCAAGGTCACTGTGACCCCAAAATCGTGAAATTGTTAAAAATCATGATTTTTTGTGTCCATTGAGAAATTACGGGGAGATGGTGTGTCATGTACCAAAGTTTAGGTCAAGGTCCTTTTTTTTGTGTCTAGATACATTAGGGGGGCATGATGTCTCACGTACCAAAATGTAGGTCAAGGTCGAATGTCAAGGTCACTGTGACCCCCAGAATCATGAAATTCATAAAATCATGATTTTTTTGGTGTCCACTGATACATTGATGGAAGACAATGTGTCGTGTACCAAAATTTAGGTCAAAGGTGAAGGTCACTGTGACCGCAAAATCAGGATATCATTAAGTCACATTTCCATACATCCTCACTAAAACCAGGGGTATCTCTATCTGTATGATAGATATAACCCCTGGTCCGCTTGGGCAGTGTATCAGGATCAACGACATACAGCGGCATCCTGCACATAGTGACCAATCAGATCACTTACGCACCGCGACCATGGCGACTGTGACAACACATTCGAAAACACCATAGCTTGTGCGATATCCAGTGGCAGATGAACTTGCACCTTTTCAACAACCATGAACATTAATAAATATAAAGGAAACATAGTTTAAAACAAAATCTATTTGAAGAGAAAATAAACCCATTCATCTACCATCAAACATCCAACAAGCCAGGCAAAGGTAGAAAACACCGAAGCTTTAAAGGCGGCCCGCGATGTCAGTGTATCCGACTTCACCTTCCCACTGAAGTGAAGGACTTCAACGCACGGATTTCTATAAAATTTCACTGGTCTATCCATTAATATTTTATTGTTATGCGTGCTTGGATTAAATATTTTACATTCGGTATCAGCGAATAGTTTAGCAGCGAAAGTAAAACCCAAACGTATTATATACCATCAGCGCAGTTTTTCTAGGTCACTTAACTGGAGTGTGGGCGGAACGCGGTTTGCTATGCAAGTTGGTCAAGGGTTCGCCTTTGGCTCGCAAATAGAAACCGCGACGTCGTGAAGATGATTTTCATATGCCTGTCGAAGACGAGGTCATGTAATGCGATGTTGCGTTCTGTCCATTCATCCATTAACATTTGTTGTCCATGCGATATCTCTAGTTTCAAGGTATGGAATGGTATCAAATACCTTACTCGCTTGGGGAAGAGGAGCCATACATCAATTTGTCAAAGGTCAGGGTCACAGTCCCCCAAAACTGAATCAAGTTTAACTGACTATATGTGTTAGGTTGGAATATTCAGAGTTCTCTCCCCTACATGGATTTGTCCTGTGGAGTCTCCCGTGTTTGAAACAGCTACATTTAGTTAAACTGTTGTGAAATAAAAACCATACTTTTACTAATTTAACGGGGAGAAGGGGTCCTTTATGAACGTCATACCTGTTTATCAACTCAAGAATGTGGTTTACTTCATCACTTTCTTCCTTCCTTCATGAAAAATTCTCTCGTCTGAAAGAAATCCATTTGCAAGAAAATTACTATTTTCTTGTGTTTGACTATTGTCGATTTCAGTGTGGGATATGTGAGCTCTCGGTTCTTGCTCCAAGGTCAACTAGTTTCCAAGAGTTAAGCTCATTTTAGTTTATCATTCAATTTTAGATGTGATATATGTTACATTCTCAGAAGCACAAAATTGTAGACCTTGCTAGCTATCAATTGGAATCAAGGCTATTAAACAACCTTGAAATTTGGACCAATGTAATTCCACGGGCGTATATTGGAGCCCCTTGGGCTCTTGTTCAAGTTAACTCTTTCCCCCATAGACTTGTGGGGAATTTTCTCTCTCTGACCCATAACAGATTTGTAATGGCGTAGGTCTTTAACCCATGGACTGATTTCAATTTTCATACGTTTCCAGCGATGTAAAATATCCCGTTTTATGTCCCATGTCATGTGGAAAAATATTTACCAATGGTCTCCCACAGGCCCATTCTACGTAATTTGTTCACGTTTTATATCAATATCAGCAACATTTAATCTAAAAATAAGTAATCTTGCGAGAAAATGTGTTGTGTCTGCTTTCCGTCTGTTGGAAATCGCGAAAAAAGCGAAGAAATTGTCGCATTTTAGCTACGTTTTGCAACGTTCTGTTGTTGTTGTTCCGCTGCAATTCCTACGTTATCGTATACCATTGTAAAGCTTATTTTCCGTACATTCGGGATTTCGCAGTTACATCATGAGATGGCAGGCACAGAACGAGCTATAACTGAAAAAGTCCCATGTACTTCCCTAAAGGAGAACGAAGTCTGGTAACAAGGTGAAGTAAAACAGCATCACTGATTGGCCCAAGGTTGAGCGACCTTGAGCGACCTTTTCAGAGGCCGGCGTGATTGCAATCTAGCCCCAGAACTCACTTTAGCTGCGAAATACGGAAATAGCCGAACGTGAGATTGGCGTGATTGGAGCAGTCGGTTTATTTGTGCGTGGTCGCCATGGCCACGGGTCCACGCAACACAGCCTGGTCAAAGAATGGCGGATAAATTTTAAAACGGGAGATCAACAGGTCCCGGGAAATGTTTATAATAAACTCAGATGGGCAGATTTGATGAGTTAGTCATCAAGGTTAGATACTTTGGTAGTTTATGCTCGCGTTACGTGAAATATTCAGGAATTTGGAAGCAGGTTTTACAATTTTTCGAACGTTTCTCTTGAAGCACACCAAACACATTTGGTGTCTAATCGCGCATTTTCCATCGATTATTTCTGTTCCTCTCCCGATTTCATTTTACCCTTACTACAAAACATACCAACAGTCTATATAGTTAGATTTATTTAAATTTTGGCTTTCTGAAAATGTATAGTTTCAATTAGGTTTTACTCAAAGTAAACGCAAAAAATTGCAAAAGTAATCCATCACATGGAAACTCAGTGACACGTCAAAATCCGTTTTCATGGGTTAGGCGAACATCCGTCAAAATCCGTCTTCATGGGTTAGGCGAACATCCGTCAAAACCCGCTTACATGTATATGGGGGAAAGAGTTAAACTGTCAATTTGTCACCAATTTGTTGTTACGATTTCTTGAGGATGCCTAAGAATCCTCAATTTTGATCACACATCCATTCATGAGGTTGCGGAACAGAAGCCGATTGAAAATCATGATCAAACCATTGTTTGTTCCTGAATCAGGACCTTACTTAATGTATATCCAAGGTGTATTTGCTTGTTTCATGTATGTTGTAGACAGGTAGACAATAGACAGATATTAATCTGCAAAATACTGTTGATGTATTGTATGCACCTGGCTTGGCTGTGGAGAATGAAGAGAAACTTTAACTAGCTGGAGTTGATCAAAAAAGGACCAGTTCTAACCTTTCTTTAGATTGTAGACTCATTCTCACGTCTGCCTCCTGCTTAGGGCATTCTGTGATGGGATAATCTCCAAGGATGGTCGAGGTTCTCTAATTTACCAGGGTGACCTTTTGTGGCTGCAATCCAAAACCTGTCTGATCTGATCATCTTGCTAATGATGTCTTACAGCCTAAGAACATGGTAGATGTTATTTCAGCAGAGTACAATGTACTTTCGACACTGTGTTGTCGGACAGCTCTGCTGAAAGTCGATGCTATTGTGATCTGATGATGGTAGAGAAAATATTTAGATTGTACACTGTGTGAGGTTGGGCGTATACATGTTGGGGATGTTCATTTTCATTCCGCTGGTTTTTATATCTTTTGTGAAGGAATTCACAGACGCTGTGGACTAATTCAGTTTATGCAAGCTTCATTAGGCCATTGTCACTTGATTGGTTGTTTAGCATGACCAGCCCTCATCTATATTTTGAGGGCACAGAATTAAAATATATGAGGGATTTATATTTTCATGAGTTAAACTTTAATACTCATTTTTACCCCTCGGCCAAAATTTGGCCGAAGGGTATTGTCGTCGTCATGTACGTCTGTCCGTCTGTACCGTCCGTCCGTCTGTCCGTCCGTCCGTCACACCTTTCTCGTTACCAAGATATCTTCAGAACGACTTACCCTAGGCACACCAAACTTGCAGTGCACATCCGTATGCGCGTGACGCAGAACCCTATTGAATCTGGACCTGATTGGTTGGAAACTTTGGCGGCCATCTTTAATTTATGCGAAACCATCACAGCTTTCTCGTTACCAAGATATCTTTAGAATGACTTACCCTAGGCACACCAAACTTGCACTGCACATCCATATGCCCATGACCCAGAACCCTATTGAATCTGGACCTGATTGGTTGGAAACTTTGGCGGCCATATTTAATTTATGCGAAATCATTAATCTTGTGTATCTTAGGTACCATTTCACTGTTCCATGTGTGAACTTGGTATAGATCATCGATGCATCAAGAAACTTCAAAGGAATGACCAAACCAGTTTCCCTGATTCGGTGGAAACCTTGGCGGCCATCTTTAATTTATGCAAAATCTTTAATGATATATATCTTTGATACCATTCAAGTGTTCTATACGAAACTTGGTATACAGCATCGATGTATCAAGAGACCTGCAATGTATAACCACATCAGTTCCTCTGAGTGGCAGGAAGGATGGGCGGCCATCTTTAATTTATGCGAAATCATTAATGATCTCTATCTCTGATACCGTTCGAGTGCTCGATGTAAAATTTGGCATATATCATCGATGCATCAATAGACTTACGATAAATGGCAGTTCTGGTGTTTCTGATTGGGCGGAAACCTTGGTGGCCATCTTTAATTTATGCAAAATCTTTGATGATGTATATCTTTGATACCATTTCAGTGTTCTATATGAAACTTGGTATACAGCATCCATGTATCAAGACACTTGCAATGAATAACCACATCAGTTTCTCTGAGTGGTGGGAAGGATGGGCGGCCATCTTTAATTTATGCGAAATCATTAATGATCTCTATCTCTGATAATTTTCAAATGCTCTATGACAAAATTTGGTATACATCATCGATGCATCAACAGACTTATGTAATGAATACCGACTTCTCTGATTGGACATAAACCTTAGAGGCCATTTCTAATGGCAAATTTTTTCATAATCTGTATATTTGTCACTTCAGGGTGTGAAATAGGAAATCAAATTCTAGTTGCCCATGGGCAAGTACGGGCAACCAACATATCCAAATGCATTGCAATTCAAGAGGAATTTGGTTGCCCAAAGAAAATTTTGGTTGCCCCGGGCAACCGGGCAAAGGGCTATTTCGCACCCTGCACTTGACTGCTTGGTGTTCCTGAAGTCTTGCTTCAAATTGAATACATTATGAATGGCTGGCGCCCAGAGCCGAGGGGTTTTCAGATGCGCAGCTTCGTATTTATTTTCATATTTGTATACAGTTGTTTGCAATTTAATAATTAATAATTACATGTATACCATCTAGCATGTGTATTTATAAAAATCAAGGTCATGCTAAACAACCGATCAAGTGACAATGGCCTCAAATACCTGTGACATAATTTTGGCCATTTTCACTCTTGTTTATATGGTAAACCCGCTAATAATATCAATCACCGTATAACCAATCTCCCCCAATTGTTGGTGAAATTCAATCAGTCATTGCAGTATTAACTTTGGACCACACTGTGGTGGCCTTGTGTTTGAGCACTCGCATTGCAAGCGGCTGGTCTGATTTCTGGAAATGTAAGGCATCAGATTGGCTGCTCTAAAAAATCACCACTTGCCGGATGAAGTTCAAAGAGAAACCGCACTGCTTGATGTCATTCATCTCTGCTTTTGATTGACCATCGGTGATACATATTGCGTGTCATATTGTTTGAAGAAATTACCCCATAAGTAGATATAGGTCGAGGGAAATGATGGAACATCTGAGCAAAGCAACATGCATGTTCAATCATTATGCAATGTTTAGCCTGCTATTCACTGAGCAGACTTGCAAATCTCGTTTCGCTCTCGCTGGACAGGTTCCGGTTCTGGGTTTATGAAGACCCCAATTTTCAACACTCTGGCAGTCACGTCCTTTCCCGTGAAGTCGTCGTTCGTTACTATTTTAATGTGTTCGCATACCGCATGGAATATATTTTCACATGAGATATGTGACGAAGCAACAACAATAGTATTTACATTTTTCTTGTCTTCTGAACTTTACCAGATCCTGTCCAGTGCAATGTATTCTGGGGGACCCTAGCTGCTCCCCGAATAGAGCCTAGTTCAGAAAGGGTTTAATCTAGCTCCCTTGAATCACTAGGGGTACATGGAACTTCTGACAACTGTCCTCACAATTATAATTTTAAGTATTGGTAATTATTTATTCAGTTGAAGGGATTTTTTTAAAGATTCTTTTTCATCATGTTAAGGCCGCTGATAATTAATGGTTCATTTCTCGTAACCAGCCCTCATCTATATTTTGAGAGCAAATAATTAAAATCCATGAGGTATTTACATTTTCATGAGTAAAAATTGCTCATTTTCTTCATATTTGTATACAATTGGTTTGCAAGTTAATAATTAATAAATAATAATTATCGCACTCAGCATGTGTATTTTTACAAGCAAGGTTACGAAAAAAAAAAAAAAATAATTAACAGTGGCCTAATTACGATGGAAAACAATTATGATTTGAGTTTTCTCTGGAAAAAAAATCTGATTCTTATGATCATAGACTTCACGACTTGCGTATCTGTCTCTAACAATCAACTTTCTCTAATAAAATATACCGTAAACCCTGACCTGAAAAATTCTGAGTGATTGACTGAACTTGCTGGAGCTATATGTGCATAGAAAATATATAAAGAGGTGTTCCTCTTCATAAAGTAGTTCTTTTCAAACAAATATCACGGACTAGATTATATTCATTATTGTGACTATATTAAATAGTTGCTGAGACCTTCTGGTAAAAGTGAAAGATGAGGTGATTTTCCTCCCAGAAGCATACTTTCATACCTCCAACCTCAAAGAGTGATGGTGAATCAAGGGGAAACCATACCCTTCTCTCGTGTCTCTGAAAGGGCTGTTCTGATGTTCTATTTCCAAAACAACAGGTGGCACCAGGAGTGGATTGATAAACATATTGCCTCTCATCGGTGTTTGCAGTCATGGTTTCCAAAGTACTCGCGACTCGCCCCTAAATTACATGCTAAATGAGTTCTTCTCGATTAACAATGTGGAGTGTCAGACATACATTTATGTCCATTATTGATGACCTGCTCCTGGCACCATTTATCCATCGGTAAGTAAATGTACCACTGGCTCTATTAAGTGTCTCTCTTGTGGCTGTGTGTGGGCGGACATATCAGCATACAGCAAAATCCTGAAAATATTATTATAACGTTTCTCGGGATTCACTGATTCGTTTGACATTTAGTTGTGCTGTACGGTGATCATTGCGTCCCTGCGAGAGATTAACTACACATGTACACATGTACAATCGTATGAAAAAACATCGTAGATCGACAATATCGACACAGATTCTGTAATGTCAGTGGGTGAACTTTATCAGCTAGAATCGAATCCCCTCAGCTCCGATCTAATAGTACTGTAATCTAGCAAAACTGCTGGCTCATGTATTATTTGCAGAGATCAGTTAAATGTGCCCAACCAAATTGATAACCCTGAGGAAAACATTACAAATAACCATGGATGCTTGCTTGGCACAGCAGCAAAAACTTGTCTGAATAAATATTGAGATTCTGCAAGGACATGCAGCAAGATGAGTTGAGGATTGGAGCTACTTGTACAGGCATTATTTGGCCTTTGTTTCTGGCTCTCACACCGCTAATCTAACACTGAAGCATCTTCAAGTTGGTGTTTTGATGAAAATTGTGTCTAAAATAACCAATAATCATATGATAATCAGTCTAAATTGTGCCAATTTGCAGGAAAAAAAGGAGTCTGAATTTTCCTGGAATGGGTAAAAGAATATGTGCCCAATTACAAGTTTTGTGAAGGATAAATTCCTAAATACTGTTCCTCTGCTGCGATGGCTACTGTTCCTCTGCAGCAAAAACAATTGAAAATTTGAAGAAAATGATGTCTAGAATTTCACATTTTTGCGGGGTGGGGGGGCTCTCTTACTCCTTGTACACGAAACTCCTGCTTGGATTCACCATATATCCATCATATAGAATGATGATGTCTGACTTGTTGGTTGGCTGAGATGGCTGTCTGTCATTGACAATCAAGTTCAGATTTCATATTAAATGTCGGTGATCGGTCTTTCTCTCCAAAGACTCCAGTGGTACAATTGATTCTTTGAAATCAGTGAGGATCCTGGCGCCGTTTTAGGGTCACCAAGTCAAACTGTCAATATGTCCCCAATTGGTTGTTAACCATGATTGAGGATGCCTAGGGGTTCCAAACTTTGATCTCATTCATGAGGTTGCGTAACAGAAGCCCATTGAACTCATGATCACCGATTGCTAATTGTTCCTGAACCTTAAAAAGAGGTCTTTCAGCGTTCGATGGGTGTTTAAAAAGTTAAACCTGAAAAATAAGTACTCGGCCATGAAAACGGACTGGGTCACCAGATTTCGGCCATTTTTTTTTTTTTTTGGCCACAGGACTGGCACATTTTTGCTAGGTAGGGTCGGGTAACAGTAAACACACATATTATTTTGTTTGGCCTTATTGTGGTACATGTACATGATGTATAGAGAATACTCCTGCATTTAGAATGTTCACAGTTGGTTGTATCTACAGGCTACATGTTCATGTGTTCTTTTGTTGGTTTTGATCTTTTCTGGCATGTCTGGAGGAATTCAATATATGACACGGCTAGATTTGGTTTCTGTGGGCTACATTACATTTTTATATGGTAAATCATTACATTTACACAAGGTTATATGGTAAATCATTACATTTACACAAGTTTATATGGTAGATCAATACATTTTACACAAGTTTATATGGTAAATCATTACATTTACACAAGTTTATATGGTAAATCATTACATTTTACACAAGTTTATATGATACATGTAAATCATTACATTTTTATATGGTAAATCATTACATTTACACAAGTTTATATGGTAAATCATTACATTTACACAAGTTTATATGGTAAATCATTACATTTCAGCCCTCACAATTAGGAAAATTCTCCACGGCAAAAAAAAATGCTGAGGAGAAATCAATTTGCCACGGCAAAAAAGGGCTTCACCACGGCATTTTTTTTTTTTTGCAGTAGATCTAGTTTTCACTACGATAATTAAATGACTTGCCCAGGATGTTTGCTGAAATTCACAGATTTTCTACTACAATTTGATGCATTCATTTTTGTCATATCAGAAGTTCATAAAATACAGATGAACTTCTGGTCATACATGTATGTACTGTCAGACCATTGAGCAAAAATTAAAAGGGTTTTTGTTTGGAGGTAACATAACCTTGCTACAAATAAAATAAAGTTATAGGTGGGGGCCTGTAGGGTTAATCAAACAAACAATATTTTAAGTTTTGCCTTGGCTTCTTTCCAAACAAGAATGAATAAAAACTCTGATTTTCCTAACTCCTTCTGGTAAAGTTTTTGTCTACCGCCTCCAGAATGTTCAGCACATCCAACGACAGCTTAATATTATTGCCGCTTCTTGGTGTGCTGCGGACTTGCCCATATAGTCAGCCGGAGGCAGCTATATCCATTTATCCGATACGGCGATAGTGACAAAGCCACGTGGTCGTAACATGTTGGCCGATCGTGCACGCCTCAAAAAGTAAAGAAAATTTCAAGCACAGTTTCCACCATTGTCCGCCAGTTCAGGCTTTATGCACGACAACCTCAAATTTTACATTTCACCATTTCGTCAGCATCGTCATGCTCTCGTACGATGTCAAAGCAAAGCAAATTCTCACTGTCAAAACTTTTAAATACCGCTGTGCAGGAGAATGGTAATTGTAGGGGCTTACGTGGAGTACGGTTACCCCAAATGTCGGGCAAATTATATTCCGGGTAATGTATGAAAACATGGAGTATATAAGATATTTAGTGCCAGCTGTAATTAGTTAATTTTAGATTACTACTCAGTTCACTATTTCAGGTTACCGTGCCATTCATAATACAATAATACATAATCCTAACTGTATGTGAATTCCCCTTCATCGTAACCCTCACCATTGCCTAGAGCACTCTCCTCATATGCGGTTGCCTGTGCTATTGCGACAACGAAGAAACACCAGCGGAGGAATGACCTGCATGCTGGAGAGTGGCAGACATCCAATTGAAGATCTGTGCTTTCCAGATCGGGAATGATCGGCTTTCAGTTCTTCGAAAAATGCATTTTGCCGACCGTTGTCTCCAAATTATGCAATCAAACAACCACAGCACCAGTAGCTGTCTCGTTTATTAAAACCAAATTTATTAGCAAGAAAAGCCAGTTCAAGAAGACGTATTTTACCATTGACCGTATGTTGTTTACTAACAACAACAACAACGTCACTTTACGACCCAAAGCAAAAAACTGCCGTCACGAAGTGATTTTCCCCCAGCATTTACCACGGCAAATGCCGTTTGCCGTGGCTAATTGCGAGGGCTGCATTTACACAAGTTTATATGGTAAATCATTACATTTTACACAAGTTTATATGGTACATGTAAATCATTACATTCACACAAGTTTATATGGTAAATCATTACATTTACACAAGTTTATATGGTAAATCCTATGTTAATTCAATCACCTCCAATTTTTGATGAATTTCAATCAGTCATTCTAATACATTTGGACTGCATTTCAGTGGCCTGGTCATACATGTCTACAGATCACTCACCTTGCAAATGGCAGAACATCCCAGGTTTGATCCCAGGCTAATACACATGTACCAAAGACTGAAAAATGGAACTTATTGTATCTTGCTCCCTTGGTGCTCAGCAGAAAGAGGATAGATCAACGACTGGTTGGCCCAGTGTCAGGGTAATGTGACTGGGTCGTCGAGATACATGTATGAGAGAAAAATTGTTGAAAGCAATGTTAAAATTCTTTACTCTCTCACTCACTCACTTCAATAAATTTGACCACCCTCTAAAATCATTAAAAATTTTGATTATCAGCATGAGGATCTTGAACTGTTCTATCAACTTCCTGATTCCATACATTTGATAACCCCCTAATTCTATGGTGAGAAATTTCACTTCCTGTGATTGAATTAAAATTAGAAGATACCATAAGGCTACACCAGTTTTATTTTTTGTTTCACGAGCGGATTTTTTATATTTTTTTTTCAAGATTGAATGCAATAATAAAATAAAAATAAAACTGGACTTTTGATTTCCCCCCCCCCCCCCCTTCTCTCTTTCTTTCTGCGAGTAACTGAGTTTTCGCTTGTCTGGTGCTGTTTTATTTTTATTATATTATTGACTCTAATGTTGAAAAAAAAAGAAGAAAAATCCACTCTTGAAGCCCTCCAGCTTATAGGGCAGCATGGTTTGTACCATGTTTGTCTGGCACAGGAGGTACCGGGGTAGATTAAAGTGCCAAACAAATTAGGTCTCTCTGACGATCCATTGTGATCACCAGTGTCTGTAGAGCCTAATTTTCAAATCTGAAATTCAAATTTTTTTTGTAGTTTTGGTTAGGTTTTTGTTAGGGTTAGGGTTTTGCTAGGGTATGTTTGTTTGGGTCATCGTTGCCGTGTGACCAATAAGGTTAGGTGCGACGTTAAACTTCAAACAACCAAGCAATCCACTCTTGAAACATAAAATAAAATTGTTGTTAAACAACTCCGTTAAAACTCTGTATATTCATATATACATGCACTGATGAAAAGTTTGAAGCCCTCATTTTCACTGTGTTTCAGGTACACTTCAGATATATACAGTACATGAACACAGGATCATTCAGTGGGTTACGGTAAAGACCATTTTGTTGCTCTTAAATGGCCTTAAATGGTATCCCCTCAGTCAATCTTTATGTCTTGATTTCCAGGAAAACTATACATTATTGAGGAAATAATCTGGGAAGAAAGGATATAATTGGATGCGTATTACATGTATGTGGGTTATACAAATGTAATCTCATGTTTATATACATTTTATGACTATAACACATCATTTGAAAGGAGTGATGACTGATGGGTACGTGTTAAACATAGGGGAGACCGGGGCTGGTTGGAACGGGTTTTTTACCCCTCGGGCAGATTCTGCCCGAGCGGTATTGTCGTTGCCTCCGTCGTCCGGCCGTCCGTCCGTCTGTCCGTCTGTCCATCATATCATTGTAAACACATTATCTCAAAAAGTCCTTCACTTACAACAATGAAACTTCATACAGTTGTTTAATACAGCCAGTACCAGAAGCCTATTGAAAGTCGGTGCCATTGGATGTGTTTTTCAGGAGTTATGCCCCTTTATACATGTCTGGCTGTTTTTACCCCTCGGCCAAAATTTGGCCGAAGGGTATTGTCGTCGTCATGTACGTCCGTCCGTCTGTCCGTCTGTCCGTCACACCTTTCTCGTTACCAAGATATCTTTAGAACGACTTACCCTAGGCACACCAAACTTGCAGTGCACATCCATATGCTCATGACCGAGAACCCTATTGAATCTGGACCCAATTGATTGGAAACTTAGGCGGCCATCTTTAATTTATGCGAAACCATCACAGCTTTATCGTTACCAAGATATCTTTAGAATGACTTACCCTAGGCACACCAAACTTGTACTGCACACCCATATGCTCATGACCCAGAATCCTATTGAATCTGGACCCGATTGGTTGGAAACTTTGGCGGCCATATTTAATTTATGCGAAACCATTAATCTTGTGTATCTCAGGTACCATTTCACTGTTCAGTATGAAACTTGGTATAGATCATCGATGCATCAAGAAACTTCAAAGGAATGACCAAACCAGTTTCCTTGATTCGGTGGAAACCTTGACGGCCATCTTTAATTCATGCAAAATCTTTTTCTTTGGTTTATATCTCTGATACCATTCAAGTGTTCTATACGAAACTTGGTATACAGCATCGATGTATCAAGAGACCTGCACTGTATAACCACATCAGTTCCTCTGAGTGGCGGGAAGGATGGGCGGCCATCTTTAATTTATGCGAAATCATTAATGATCGCTATCTCTGCTACCGTTCAATTGCTCGATGTAGAATTTGGTATACATCATCGATGCATCAATAGACTTACGATAAATGACAGTTCTGGTGTTTCTGATTGGGTGGAAACCTTGATGGCCATCTTTAATTTATGCAAAAATCTTTAATGATGTATATCTTTGATACATTTCAGTTTTCTATACGAAGTTTGGTATACAGAATTGATGTATCACGAGACTTGCAATGGATAACCACATCAGTTCCTCTGAGTGGCGGAAAGGATGGGCGGCCATCTTTAATTTATGCAAAATCTTTAATGATCTATATCTTTGATACCATTTCAGTGTTCTATATGAAACTTGGTATACAGCATCGATATATCAAGAGACTTGCAATGAATATAACCACATCAGTTCATCTGAGTGGCGGGAAGGATGGGTGGCCATCTTTAATTTATGCAAAATCATTAATGATCTCTATCTCGGTCATTGATGCATCAAGAGAGTTATGTAATGAATACCAGTTTCTCTGATTGGACGGAAACCTTAGAGGCCATTTCTAATTGCAAAATTTCCCAGAATCTGTATATTTGTCACGTGACTGCTTGGTGTTCCTGAAATCTTGGTTCATATTGAATATATTATGAATGGCTGGCTCCCAGAGCCGAGGGGTTTTCAGATGCGCAGCTTCGTATTATCCTTGTAAACACATTATCTCAAAAAGTCCTTCACTCACAACAATGAAACTTCATACAGTTGTAATGCAGCTAGTACCAGAAGCCTATTCAAAGTCGGTGAAATCGGATGTGTTTTTCAGGAGTTATGCCCCTTTATACATGTCTGTTGGTCCATATCCTCAGGGTTTCATACACGTCGTGTTTTGACACCGGTATTCGGTGTCAAAACTCCCGTAAAAACTCAATTTTGCCACCAAAAAACTGAAGTCTGAGTATTTTAGAAGGGAAAAACTGAAATTTTGGAAGAAAACTGAAGTCTCCAGAGGCCAATACTTCGTAATTTCGTAATTTATAATCGAAATATATTGCGGGCAAACAATCGGGAAATGGGGAATACCAGAATAAACCGAATAAATAGGTCGGCATCTTCGGTCATTTCCGTGAACTTCGGTACCGCTAGGTTAAACTTGGTTTTGCCGAGCGCTAATTATTTATGTCCGTTTCTCGAACTGTTATCGGGGTCATGCCGTCGGTAACCCTAAAGCCTGTATTCATACTAAATGTATGTGGAGGTTTCCGAATTGCGTTGTGTGGCAGAAAAAGAAAAAAAAATTGCAGGGAAAGTTTGACATGTGGGAATGATGAGCCCCCAAAGATGTCTAACTCTCCTTGGAATGGACAGGTAAATATCTGACCATCGCTGAATAGTATTTATGATAAAGGAGACGATGTAATCTTCGCATAGGGCATTTGTTTTCACTCAAAGTTGAACGATCTTGTCGTGTTGTTGTAAAGAAACTGGCATGTACGCATTGTACGATGTTGAAACTGAAACCAAAGTTTGATTGTACCGTAGTTAATAAAGTTTGAATGGATAATTCAAAGACAGCGAACTGATTTAGCCACAATATAAACCTAGCTAGATCATTCTTTGATTTGAAGATACATAAAGAAGAGTTGAATTTTTTTTATACTGTCAAAACTTTTTTTAAATTTAACGAGATGGTGCAAACATGGAGGTAAAATCGGATCCAATTTTTACCTCCATGGTGCAAACAAACCAAAACAACTGAAGTTGATTTTTGAAATTACTAGACTAGGCATCTATTTTCTGGCATTGAATTTAACTGATCTGTCTATTATCCTGAAACAAGTGTCCCACATTAGGGCAGCACAGAAACATTTCAAATGCCTGCCCCATCAACAAAAGTCTGGTGTACTGCATTTACAGGATTTAGGTCAAACGTTATGGGCAAATCCATTCTTTCAATAAGGGTGGTCAAGTCAAACTGTTGGCACTTATTTGCAGCCTTCAATAACCAAACATGGTAAACTTATGTACATGTATCTATCTGGAGTTCGCATGATCCTATCGAAAGTGAGCCAGCTGCCTATGCGCAATAGTTTACAAAATTGTGCGCCTTTTCAAACAGAATTCTCTAATTCATTTCATTTTTATGAGTTTATGGTCACCAAGGACTAGCTGCAGTTATGACAATTGCTGGTCTTCAGTCTGAAGTTGTACTGGACTTTTAATTTTAGTCTGAATATTTGCCAAATTTCACATCAAATTTATAATGTAAGATTTTGAAAGGGAAGTCTGGTCCAGATCCAAGTGGTTTTTAATTAGCGTAGCTGAAACGTTTCAAAACTTGCATACTTGAATTGGACATCATTTGCAAGCCAGGAACTGATACCTCGATTTCATTCAAAATTACCAAGTTTTGTAATTTTAAAAATTAATTTGAATTGCCTTGTGTAATCTTGTCTTGTTGACATCCACAATGTGACATAAATGTGCTGAAAAATAGATGGTATCTTAGACCCTGGTAAATTAAGAACATAAAACTGAAGATGTTAAATTATCTGTTTGTTGCTTTATTTTCACAATTCAAATATATAGCAGTATTGACAGGCTCCATTGATGGTCGTATGAAAATTTGTTATATACATTACTTATGGCGGTTGCAAAATTAGAAATAAACTCAATAGAAGTCTGTCGGCCGGCGACAAAAAAGTAAAAATACTCAATTCAGGTGAAAAAAATATTGAATTTTCAGTATCCGGTGGCAAAAATTTGGACTTCTATGAAACCCTGATCCTTGTAAACACATTATCTCAAAAAGTCCTTCACTCACAACAATGAAACTTCATACAGTTGTTTAATACAACCAGTACCAGAAGCCTATTGAAAGTCGGTGCCATTGGATGTGTTTTTCAGGAGTTATGCCCCTTTATACATGTCTGTTTTTATCCTTGTAAACACATTATCTCAAAAAGTCCTTCACTCACAACAATGAAACTTCATACAGTTGTTTAATACAGCCAGTACCAGAAGCCTATTGAAAGTCGGTGTAATCGGATGTGTTTTCCAGGAGTTCTGCCCCTTCATACATGTCTGTTGGTCCATATCCTTGTAAACACATTATCTCAAAAAGTCCTTCACTCACAACAATGAAACTTCATACAGTTGTTTATTACAGCCAGGACCAGAACCCTATTGAAAGTCGGTGCCATGGGATGTATTTTTCAGGAGTTCACACAAACCTGTGTGGATTGCTGTGAATACACATGTAGACAGTAATCGTTCGACTACATCTACTATAGGTAATCACTGCTCTATTGCTATATTGTTTTGTCTGTCTATGATCTATATCATACAGGTAAAATTATGCCCACCCCAAATATGTGAGTTGTTGGGGTCAGAAACATTATTTCCACAATTGCTCTGGGCCCGGCCCGAGGGGTCCCGATGGCGACAGCCACATGTTTATAAAATGACTAGGTAGAAAGTTTTATGTGAACTTGGAATTGTTATATATGCATGATAGTACATCCACAGGGCTATCTACCACCCACCAGCAGTGACCAGTTCAAACAACGGTCTAAAAGCATGTATGCTTTAAAAGAATTAAGAATTTCCGTTCCAACCTGCCTTGTATATGGGGCAGGTTGACTCCTCCCCTTGGGTAAAGTTGAATCATGTTATATTATAAGCATGATGAACAACTAAAGCCAAACAATGTTTTGTTTCAAAAAGACAAAATGGTAACTTTAATTTGCATAATCCAAATCTAAAAAGCTTGTTGCTCGACCAAGCGATGTCACCTCTAAGAGGTTCTAAGAGAAATATTACCATGCCTCTTCAGAAAACTAGTGAACCCCTGCCATTTTGGTGTCTCATCAGGGGCAGATACAGGCCTTATTTTATACCTTTATAAGGTGCCCAAAATAAACGAGGTCTAAAAATGCCCAAATTAAGAAAGGAAAAATGCCCAAATTACAACAAAAAAATCCAGGTATTTTAGTTTATTATGCAGCAAATTTAGGTTTTGCATTTAATTTTGAGATGGTTTACTCACGTTTGCATTTGTCACTTCAAAAATGAAGCGGCGAAATCAAGACGTGAATTACCTGTCAAAATTTTTTTTTTCAAAAGGCACCCAAATTAAAAAGCTGTATCTGCCCCTGCTCATCTCCATGATTCCGGATATTATGCTAATATTTATACCAAATATAGGAATTTAACAGTTCAGCAATTTATAACAATTGGTTGGACCATGTTCCAACTTACCCCAACTTCAGTGTTCCAATCAGCCCCAAAAGTACATGTATCTTCATTATTGATCAGGGTCAAATTCACATAACAAAAGCTGATCAGTCCAAACAAAGGATCTTGTTTAAAGATTACGGTAATTGCCCTGATAATTCAATCACAGGAAGTTCACTTTTCAACTCTGTTATACAGAGAAAAAGTAACATTCACATTTTTCATTCAAATTGAAGAAAAGTCCTATTATAATGACAAAATGTGACACTTTGCAGCCGATTCCATGAACAAGATTGCCACATATAAGCCATTTTTGATGCATTTCCGGTGATCAAATTATTAGGGGAATTACCGTATCCTTATATTGTATCTCCCCAATTAAATGGTCTTTCAGTGCCTGATCCAGGCCTTTCAGTGCCTGATTGAGCCCGTTAAAACGGATTTGGGCACCATGAATTTGGGCGCAACGAAAAAGAAAAAGGAAAATGAAGGAAAAAAAAAAATGAATTTAGGTGAAAAAAAAACAAAACTATTTTTAGCAAATTCCCACTCTGAACAGGCTGAATACAAGTTCTGTTTTCAAATATTAAAGGTCAACCCAAACGGAATTTTTTTTTGTCTAAAAATTCTTTAAAATCATAGTTCATACTTCACTTTGTATGAAAAAAATATTGAAAAAATTCTAATCCGATCAGAAACACACGTAATATGGGAGCAAAGTGGGCTTTTTCACACTTTCACAGCTGGGTTGATGACGTCACGCAGGGCAATTGCCTGAGAAAAAATAGCGGATAACATGGAAAGCGAGTGCAGTCAGAGCTCCGATTCAGATGTCGATTCGAGCGATATCAGCTCCTTAGATGAAAATATTTTTCGCCAAGAAGATGAAATAGACATAGAGGAGGATGATGACGGGCAAAATAACAGTTGTTTGAAGACCAACGACGGAATTCAGCCCTATCAATTTGAACCGTACGGCTCCGACTCTGACAGTGACAACCATTCTGACAATGTGGAACTCGACGACGACAGGATTCGGAGAGGTCGTTTGTTGAATACAGATTGGTATGCAACTTGACTGGAAACCTTATTATCGTCATCTATAAGACCAAATGTCCATATATTTCAAACTGTATTGAATGTAGAACGATTCTGTGATGTAAAGAACGAGCACGTCTGTGTTGTTGTTGTTGAGGCGGCCTTTTCGAAGGGATAAACTCCGGGATTTGGCAGAATGGACAGTAAACTGTTCATAACTCTACTGATATACGTCCGATTTGAATTCTGTTTGTTTTTCCATAATCCCCATGAAATACCAATTTCAGAATTATATAGTTTGATAAAATAAACTTTGGACATTCATGGCGAAAAGTAAGCCGTGGTGAGTGGGTGTCGAAACGACGTGATGGATCGGCATTCACATTTGCTCAATTTTCTACAAATTACGTCAATTAGATTGAAATCGAATGATATTCCCACAATCTCAAATGTCAAAGGATTATGAAAGTAGCCATTCACTCCAATTGGTGTTCAGAACCAATAGGTGTTCAGAAAAAAAACATTAAAAGGCGAGCGGTTTGCCCGATCACTGTACGACTTTTTATTTTTTTATTTATTTACTTATCAAATGTATATATATTTATGAAAGATCATTTTATTATTATTAAATAGTATATATGAAATAGAGACTCATCCAGTCTAACTTGTAGGTGGTCAAGCAACAAATGCCACATCATGGATAGCATTCTGAGCGTTCATCGGGGACGCGAGAGCGAGCAGGGCATGTACCGTAACAGCCGTCTCCCTGCCCGAGGCCTCGCTTGCAGGCAAGGTTCGTTCAGCCGATGTCCGTGGTAGATTCTCCTTGTCCGATTTCTTTGCCGTCACATTCTGATTGTTCTTAGGTTTGATTAGCTGTTCTCTTTAGTTTTGATTTGTACCCGAATTCAGCTGTTACGCTGTAGAGGTCCTCAAATGATGTCTTTCTGTCAAAATGTGCCGAGCAAATTATACGAGTACTGGCTCGGGCCCTCTTTCCACACCCTCGTGTTGCGTACAAATTTCGTCCAATTTGCAGCGATTTTCTCGTCTTTTGCTCACACATGAATACTATCACCGTCATCTGTAGTAAAACTGCAACCTCCCACTACACAACGTCGCGGCATACATGTATTTAACAAATGATTCCCCGATACTCCGAAAATCTTCAGAAATCAGCAGCTACTTATGACTGTGGTATACGGCTTTAACATAGAGAATACAAGACGGCTGTCCCTCTGTGACGTCACAGCTGGAATTGACAGGAGAGCGATTCTCACCTTTCAAACGGCAATATCTCGCCAACCAGACAGCACAAAATTATGAAAAAAATATCATTATTTTCTGCAGAATCGAAAGGACTATTTTTTTATATTTTTGACCTCAGATCGTTTGGGTTGACCTTTAAGTTATCAGGTTGTATTTAGATCATTTAATACTCCCACAGCTTCCATGCATGGGCTTGGACAGTCCCACATCGTGGCCTATTTCACTATAACTTATCACACTCTGCGCCATATATGGGTGGTCAAACTAAACGTCTAGATCAGGCCCTGTCCTCAAAATGTCTTGAAGTTTGTGTTGTAGAAGGAAATATTTGAGATGTGAAATATTTAGTTGAACAAGGTGAAAAAGAAAAAAAAAAAAAAACCCCGACCTCGAGCATTGTGCACCTGTGTGGAATCCAAATCAATTCAAAATGGCTGCATGCACAAAGTCAAATTACTACATGTATGTACATGATTGACCTGTGGTGTCATCAGTCAAAAATATTATGAGATATTTGCAATGTTCCTATCTACCCTTTGGTCCAACCAGCCCCGGTCTCCTCTACATGTATACTGTATTAACGGCATTGATACATGTATGTGAATTAACATTTATAAACTCTGTGGCTTCAAAACTGATCAAAATATTATTTTCAGGGTGCGAAATAGCCCTTTGCCAGGTTGCCTGGGGAAACCAAAATTTCCTTTGGACAACCTACATTTGTACTTCTTCTTGAATTGCAATATGTTGGTTGCTCGTTTCTGCCCATGGGCAACTAGATTTTGTTTTCCTACTTCACACCCTGTAATTTTGTGAACACGTAATATTTCGGTAAAGAGGTTATTTATAACTTGAAAATCAGTCCCCTGACTGCTATTACATTGAGTGCTGGGAGTGCCTAAAACTGTGGGAAAACCATCACAAAATTGTAATTTAATTTTGGAAGATATTTAATGATGCATGCTAATAAGTATGAATTATTTTATTGAAATGAAATATGCTGTCTTCAGTTTCTGTGATGGGTTTCTACTTTTAAGCAACCCATGCAGCCATGGTAGCATAATGGAGTATTTTAGCATCCTGTCATTTATTCATGTTTGACCTGTCAACTGCGGGAATATATCCTCCAGCATTGTAAACTTCCTGTGTTGTATCGCCATCACTGTAGGCATTAATATTTGATGAGTTTCAAGCACCCCTTTGAATTCATTTGCTACATCATGTAGAAAGTCAAACAGCAAACCTCGAACATTCGAGAGGGCAGGATGGCTTTCATCTGAAATGATGCTTCAATTTTTTATAGGATGAGAGTAGCGTACTCGCTGGTTTAGCTCCCGTTTTACGAACCCATAGACTGTCTATTATCCCAGCCCTGGAGCACTCTCAAAAGCTAATTTGAAAGCGCTGATAATCCGGCGAGTTTGTCGTCAATTTCGTCTCGCTTAGTGATCTGTCATGCGATGAGGCTCAGAACTTGGAGACTGTCTAATTGAAATTTTCATGAGCTCTCTGCAATTAGTCTGAAAATGTGTTGGAGACTCGATTGATAAACAGCTCATACATGTACAATGTACATGTATAGTGCATGATGTGACACTTTTGCTGTGGGCATCGCATTCTCATGTATTCATAGCCAGCCTTCACTTCAATTTAACATCCCTGATAGCATGTCTAGTCCTGCCAGTTGTTATTTGTGTCATGAAATCTTGAATCATGAATATTCGCTGCATGCCTGTTAGGTCCTGGATTTGTACGGATGGTGCAATCCTCGATTGGCAGACAAATGAGTAAACTTCGTGAATGTTCACGAACAGAGCAATTCTATCTGAAGTTTGCCAGATGACTTTCCATGCCAAAGGAAAAGAGTCAATGTCAGGGGTCAAAATTTACACCTGTCCCTGACATGTAATTTTTTAAATAAATGGATAGAGAAATGAAGTACATGTACCTGTCTCCAGTGACAGGTAGCCAATAATTTGTTTTGGTGTTCCAAATACAGTGATGTAAGTCTTCCGGTTTTTGCCGGAAATCCGGTTTTTTGTTGAAATTAGATTTATAGAAATTTAGATTCTCGTCCGGTTTTACCAGGAAAGTGATACTTGATGTCGACTAAATCGATATTTGAGCGTTCAAAAACGCATTTTTTACCTGATCTTGATAAAGTATGTATTGTTACCATTTTTAATCCTCAAAATTGGATCCCGATCGTCTCTAGCGAAGAACCGACGTAGTCGCCATTTTTATAATGATTTGTCCGCCACGTGATACGGGAGACAACTCGGGAGACAACTAGAGTTGTCTCCCCTGTAGTACTGGCGCTCAAATCGCTAGCAGCCGAAACTATTATGGGATATTGCGTGGCAGTCTCAAGTGAAAATTGCGCCTTTTTTGCCGGAGTGAAAATCATGAGCGTGTTACATCGCAGTACCGACATAGACGTCAATGAGGTGGATAAGAGTATCAAAAATAAGTTTCGTTGGTCATGGCTGCAGGGCAAAGACTGTCACGGGGATCACCTTTCAGACTACATAAGGAAACTCAATTTGCCAGGTTTGGCTGAATGTACAATTTGTAATGATAGAGTACGTTACGGCAGCTCGGGAGAAAAAATCTTTACAAGCTCACGCAAAATCGGCAAAGCATCTGTCAATGTGTGATCCAAATGTTCCATCATTCCATACAGGAGTCTCTGAATAAATTTACAGAAATTAATTTTCAAAATAAGTTTGCTTATTTCAGAATCAGAATGAGGGTGTACTATGAAACAGGTTTTGCTTGAAAAACAACACAAAAAACGTAGTGGCTTGCCAATCATATTTTCTTATTTTATTTGCCAGAAATTGGCTCGAATGCATCTCCAGCCATCTAGGACCCCAGAGCTTCCAGGGGCCTAGGCGGCCCCTGGACCCCAGCCTAAAGTGCTAGGATAGTATTTTCAGGTTTTTTGACAAAAGTCCACTTACATCACTGCAAATATATCTTTGATAAAATTCATTCAAGACAGGTGCTAATTAGTGCATGGAAACAAGGCGTCATTAATTAAATTGTAGCATGCAACATGTAGATTTGACATTAATCTTGAATTACATGTACTTGACAATTTCAATGAACAATCGAACTATCACTGTCTTGTGTGACAGGTAAATTATTTTGAATATTTTGACCCCTGCAATGTACATGTATTTCTTTTCCCCACTGAAGCTCCCTGTCTCCAAAACCCTTCAACATTGACAAAAATGGGATAGACAGAGAGAACAGCTATTGAATTATGAAGGGCGAATCTCCGGGGGTAGAATTGATTTTTCCGATTCAGTTCCTTGAATCAAACATAGAAGCTATATCAGTGAAGCGATGCTGTGGAAGCTCTGTGGGATGCGACAAAATAATACTGAGATGCCCGGATTAAAAAGGGGTGTTCTAAACCTGATCCATCATATCGGGTCATTAAGCGTGTTAAGCTAGGTTTTAGACGGAATTTTGCAGCCATTAGACTGACGATCAGAACATTGCTGCATTCAAGTATTGTATGAAGTGAGTGCCAGGTTAATTCTGATATCGATTTTGAACTATAGATTCACTGTCCTGTCCAATATCTGGGTAATTTTGATTCCAGCCCATGCTACAATGAAGAGAAATTTTTAACAAGTGATAACTACCGTTAACATGGTAAGTATGCACCAACTGTACCATGGACCATTATGCTTGATACATTAGTGACACTCAGGCCTTCAAGCGACCCCTATCTTTCCTAAAATTTCTATATTTTTTAGACTTTCCTATATTTTCCTATCTGTATGTCAAAACTCCTATAGATATTTTGAGTTTTTCTGATGAAAACTTTCACCATTGCTCTGAAATGAGTCAAATTGGAATTAGGAAATACAGTTTCAAATACGTTTTTCGCCTCCCTTTGCTCGGCGCATAATTCAAAACCTGAAGCAGTGGGATCTCCTCAATCAATGTTTGCCCACATTCAGTGGAAATAATTTGATTTAACACTAGAAATCTACCAAGTTTGGAACGTAAAATGTAGTAGTCTTAAACTCCTTTATTTTCTATATTTTAACCGTTGTGAGCGGCTCACGTTTCTTAAACTTGCGCCGGAAAGCCGTTGTCAGTGGCTTCTTGATAGCCTTATATAAACACACCTGTGATTGGTTGTTTTGGCCTCGTAGCGAAAAATTGACCAATTAACGGTCCCGTGATATATGAATCACTGGCTACATTCTTTTCAGCCTCGATTTAGAGTTTATTACATCGGGAATCCCCAAATAACGTCATGTTATGTGTGGGGGAACTTCAAAAATGGCAGCTGCGTCCATCGTGTGTTGTGTTTTTGTTTTCTACTGACTAGACAACATACAAGTTCAAGAACGGTTTCCATTATTTGATTTTATTTATACGAATCACCAAAGCATCAATGATTGCAAAAATATATAGATAGCCTCATGAAATGCGACAAATGAAAGGGGTTTTCCAAGCATGGCGTCACCATCCCGTGTGGGCGACGTAACTTCGTAAGTTGTGCGTGTGTTTTTTTTCTCCCGACTTGATAAAAAAACAACAAACAATTCAAGAATGGTTTCCATCATAAGTTTTTATTTATATGAATCCCCAAAGCATAAGAATTGTAAAAATATATAGTTTACCCTACCTACGGTACCCATGGGAAAATCTTAGGGCCATTATTATAACCATATGCGGAAATTAATATTTTTGCATAATTTATTCCGGCCAGTTGTGAATATTTATTCCGTAGGCAAAGAGTTAATAAGAAAACTCCTATATTTCTCCTATATTTTGGCTGTTTTTCCAGGAAATGTGTGGTCACCCTAATCACATGGTACATGTACAATGTATATGTGAGGTAATACTGGATATTCGCTATACTGTTCTGGGATTCTTATCTGTTGACTAACACATGTATAAATCAAGGCTCCTATGCATAGTACAGAGATGAGAAATTTCAGCTTTTTTTCCTGCAAGGTTTGTTTTGAAATGTTAAAAAATGACAATATCGTGAGAGGGGGGTACGTATTTTTTATCTGTTTTCAGACATTTTTTTGCCGTTGCATACTCATCCCTGAAAGTGGGACATATATGTCCCTGTGGACATTGCCTAATTAGTTCTAGATAGCTTTTCTCAAGTAAATGTACTTTTATGTACATGTATGTACTTTTGAGAATATACATTCCATCAAATTCAAATTTATAATCTTTTTTTAATATAACATACCAGTCAACAAGTTCTGAGCTGACCTACTTTTGATGAAAATTTCTGGTGATTTTGGTGATTCTGACTGGGGCAGTGCCCATCTTAATATAGGCAGGATTTCAACTGGGGGTGAGTATTTCCAAGAGTTCAGTTCGCGTTGGAGTCTTAATGCCTACCCTACTTCGTAGGTCCTGTGACGTTAGTCACACTGCTCATGTTTAATAACCTAACAAATTTATGTTACCTGTGAGAAATATATATCCGAGGATTTATCTCACTTTGATTATAGGCTATATTTTATTTCTTTTCTGAAGATACATGTACATGTACCACATAAAAATATGGTACTGCATGCACTTGTACATAGGCTGGGTTATCAGGGAAAAGCATGCAGTTTTCCTCTTCATGGCTATCATACATGTACATGTATTTAATTGCTCCATACATGTATAAATCAGTTCCATCTCAGTCTGTTAGTGAGTATCATGTATAGATCAATTAATTAGGTTACCCAGTCACTGGAGCTTAACTCATTAAGCTACTTACAATTTTGGTAAAAACTGCAATCATGATAACATCCTAGTCAGATGTGATCAGGCCAATTAACTGATCATTAGGTCAATAGAATTGAGCTGATCCTTTAGCTGCAATTAAATTGAATAGCAGCATGACTCGATACTGGGTGCGTTAAACAGCACTTATAGTGTGATAGATCTATTTATACTTGAACTGAAGGTCCACGAAATGATGAAAAAATATGACAACTCATTTTATTCTACTGAATTCTGATACCCTATTTCTTTTAATTATTCAGACTGCAAAACTTAACTTCAAGCTACTGTGGAGAGAAATTCGATCTGCACACATTCTACAAATTTCATTAGCTATGTTTGCAGTTCTTGGGATAAATATCATATTCATGACACAGTATTTAGCCTCAGTTGACGTATATAAAGATGGATTTTTTCTGCTTCTAAGTCGAAAAATGTTGTTAGAAAAATTAGAAGAAATAGGGTACATAAAGGAGGTGATCAGATTTATAAGACTGATTAAAAATTTAGGCAATTAATCTACATGTATTTGGTTGATTGAATATTGATAGGATCGATAACTCATGTAAGAGTCTGCTACCCAGGTCTTTGTGTTACTGAAAACAGTCTCTCGTGTTCGTAAAATCTTTGGGAGCTGTTAATCACTCTCCTGAATATTGCTTTGCGAGAGTGATTACTCTGTGCAATATCACTCGCTCCATTGTATTTCAGTTTCCAGGAGAGTGATGGAAAGCTCTCCTGGCGTAAAAGTTGACAGAGAGTGACGACGAGTGATCACTCTGCTCAAAACCTGAGACTGTGAAAAGCCGCCTGTTTAGACTTATTGTTATATCCAGACAGACTATTGTTCTCTTTTGTTTGGTGATGCTTACATGTACATGAAGGATGGACCATTAACAGACTGGTTGTACATGAATATAGCGTGTTTACCAGCTCTATATTGTATAAGCTTATATGTAATGGTACGTGTATTAATAATGTCATCCACAGGTCATGGTGCTCTCCATAGATATTTTCCCATATTTTTGACAGCCTCCTACATGGATATTTACAGGTACTTAAAAACTTCTATATTTCCCATATTTTGGTCAATTGAATCGATTTCCTCATGAAAACATTTGATTATTATTTATTTATTTTTTATTCGAAGAAAATACCCCCATCACCCTTTTCCAGGGAGGAATACATCTATACAAATATCATACATTACCTCATTTTGTGAATTCCGTTCATATTTTGCAGGTTGGATTGCTAACTCGATGACCACTAGGTTTTGAAATGCATTACTTGCATGTGATTGGATGATGCTGAGGTGTTCATGGTAACAGCACCAAATTCTGGATTACGGGCCTTTTGAAAACATCATGTCTAGCGACAGCGATCATCGGAAGTCGTCCCGGGAAAACTTGTTGACGAATCCTACTATAAAAGTGGAGAAATCGCCCCACCCGCCCCTGCAGAAATCCGACAGAGTGAGCCGAGAAAAAGTCATGCAGTTCCGCCACAGCGAATCTTTTTCAGATTCAGTGAGTATACGCTTGTCATATTGCTTGTACATGTATGCTGCAAGTGCTTGTATGTTGAATAACACTGCTATCTATATTCATGGCAGGATATGCTTGAGAATATATTTTAAGGATACTGAGCCCTCCTGCAGAAACTTTTACACATCCTCCAGAATTTGTCTTTATACAGCTAAAACTATGCCTTTAGCTATGGTAATGTATATATTTCTTGAAAGCGCATTTCTTAAGGATTCCAAATAATAAATTTGTTCATTGTAAATCTATAGGTTGTGAAGATATTCAAATTTTTAATAAATAATTTAAAAAAAATTAGCCTTCTTTTTTAATGGCTAATTTCAGAAAAGCATTCAACTTATTGTAACTTACATCCTCCTTTCCTTTAGGAGACACCTCCAACCGGAAATCTGTGTCTCAGTTTTGTCAATTTTGGTCTAGTTCTTATTTTATTGATATTTAATTCAACTTCAAAGTTCAAAACTGTGATTTGCTTGATTTTGTAAAGAAATGTTCAATTAAATGTCAACAAAATGAGAACTAGATCAAAATTGATAAAACTGAGACACAGATTTCCTGTTGGAGATGAATTAAGTTATGATAAGTTGAATACTTTTTTGAAAATAGCATTTAAAAAATTTTAATTAAATTTTAAATTAATATTTTTTTTTAATTCAAATATTTTTACAACATACAAGTTTACAGTGAACAAATTTATATATTTGAAATCCTTAAGAAATGTGCTTTCAAGAAATATTATACATTGCCACAGCTGTGAGGCATGCTTTTTACCCCTCGGGCAGATTCTGCCCGAGCGGTATTGTCGTTGCCTCCGTCGTCTGTCTGTACGTCCGTCCGTCGTACCGTCCGTCCGTCTGTCCATCATATCATTGTAAACACATTATCTCAAAAAGTCCTTCACTTACAACAATGAAACTTCATACAGTTGTTTAATACAGCCAGTACCAGAAGCCTATTGAAAGTCGGTGCCATTGGATGTGTTTTCAGGAGTTATGCCCCTTTATACATGTCTGGCTGTTTTTATCCTTGTAAACACATTATCTCAAAAAGTCCTTCACTCACAACAATGAAACTTCATACAGTTGTTTAATGCAGCTAGTACCAGAAGCCTATTCAAAGTTGGTGTAATCGGGTGTGTTTTTCAGGAGTTATGCCCCTTTATACATGTCTGTTGGTCCATATCCTTGTAAACACATTATCTCAAAAAGTCTCTCACTCACAACAATGAAACTTCATACAGTTGTTTAATACAACCAGTACCAGAAGCCTATTGAAAGTCGGTGCCATTGGATGTGTTTTTCAGGAGTTATGCCCTTTATACATGTCTGTCTGTTTTTATCCTTGTAAACACATTATCTCAAAAAGTCCTTCACTCACAACAATGAAACTTCATACAGTTGTTTAATACAGCCAGTACCAGAAGCCTATTGAAAGTCGGTGTAATCGGATGTGTTTTTCAGGAGTTCTGGCCCTTTATACATGTCTGTTCTTTATACATGTCTGTTGGTCCATATCCTTGTAAACACATTATCTCAAAAAGTCCTTCACTCACAACAATGAAACTTCATACAGTTGTTTAATACAGCCAGTACCAGAAGCCTATTGAAAGTCGGTGCCATGGGATGTGTTTTTCAGGAGTTCACACTTGCTGTGAATAGACAGTAATCGTTCGACTACATCTACTATAGGTAATCATTGCTCTATTGCTATATTGTTTTGTCTGTCTATGATCTATATCATACAGGTAAAATTATGCCCACCCCAAATATGTGAGTTGTTCGGGTCAGAAACATTATTTCCACAATTGCTCTGGGCCTGGCCCGGGGTCCCGATGGCGGCAGCCACATGTTAATAGCTGTATAAAGACAAGTTCTAAAGGGTGTGTAAAACTGTGTGCAGGAGGGCTCAGTACCCTTAAAGCAGTGCTTTTCTCCAATCATATCCTAGTCTCTCGCATTTGTAAAATCTGCAGACGCTGTTCATTGCTCTCCTGGATTTTGTTTTGTGTGAGTAATGTGAGAGTGATCAATCTCTCCAATATCACTCTTCATTGCATTTCCAGGAGGGTGATTAAAAGCTCTCCTGGAGAAGTATTTGGGAGAGTGATGGAGAGCGAGAGTCATTCTCAATAAAATGTGGTTAGTTTTAATAAATCTCAGGTGTACATCTACATGTATGTGCCTTAAAATTAAATCCATGTATAATTTCATGTCATTTACCCAAACATGCCAAATTATGGAAAATACTGAAACAACCAAATTCTAATTTGAGAATTTGAAAAAATTGCTGGATTGAATTTGGATAAAACATTTTAGAATTGGAGAAAAACTTGCATGAGAGACTTTGAAAAAAAAGTTAATAAAGAAAAGTTTGAAAGAAAGTTGGAATGATGAAAACGTCGAGGGTTTCCTGCAGTGTTATTTGACATGATTACTGTTTTCAGATTTGATCGACAGGGCCCGATCCAGGGCGTTTTTTGAGCCCATTATAACGGGTTTGGCACCATAAATTTGAGTACCCAAATGGAAAATATTGAGGAAAAATTTGTTTTATTTTTTTCTTTTTCGAACAAATTCCCTCTCTGAACAGACTGAAACCAATACTAATGCAACTTGCCAAATATTAAGTTATCAGGCTGTATTTAGACCATTTAATACTCCCACAGCTTCCATGGTCTTTGACAGTCCCACATTGCGGCCTATTTCACTATACATGTAACTTATCACACCCTGCCATGCCTGCGCCATGTATGGGTGCCCGAACTAAAAGTCTAGATCAAGCCCTGATCGATCAAAACCAAGTCTCGATGCCTTTGAGATCAACCATTTGCTCTCACATTTAGAGATGGGAATCAACTTAGTCAGTTATTACTTGAGTGGCTATGAAATGATATTTGACTGGCTTGTATTTCATGCCCAAACCAGGAGGACAAACTGAGAAAAAGGAACAGGGACCATTTGAGACATGTGAAAATTATATTTACCATCTTGGTCGATAGTAGGCTACATGTAGTTATCTGGTTGGTTGGTTGGTTTGATTGGGCACTCCATCGTAATACAATGGGCACTGGTCAGACAGAGTATGCCATGCAACCCTTTCCCCCACGCCGCCCTAAACATGCTCCCTCGTACCAATGACGCATAGCCACTGTTTATGAATGTCTGTTCCCCATTATATCTTCTTTACATCTACTCTGGGTACCAAATCGTAAAACTTTTCTACAGAGAACAGTTAATGCTCTGGAAATTTGACGAAAAAGAGCTACTGAACAAGTCATGAGAGTCGAACTTTATCCCGTCCTGCTGGCTTCAGGACGATCTCACTTACCGCCCGGTACATTCATGGGTAGCAGTTGCAAGATGCAACAGGTCATGCTACTGAAAGTGACAGAAAGCTTACTAAAGGAATCACTGAATAGATGATACTCGCTTACATTGTATTTTCAACTGTAATATCGCCATGGCGTCCTGGTAAAAAAAAAGTATATATATAAATATGATTGAACAATATTAGAAATGTTCATTGCCATGTACAACTTTCACCCCAAGACATTTGTCAAATAGATCAGCCTTGTTGGTGCTTTGACATGAAATTGATGACGGCCGCTTGGACAGCTTATTAATTTTCGTTAATTTTCATTTATCGTTGAAAATGTAAACAACAAAAGTATAACGCCCCCATGTTCAGGTTTCTGTTCGATCTAGCGATGAGAGAGAGAACTGTTACACGGGCTGGTAGTTATCACATATCTTGCTGAATGTTTTGTGAAATAGTCGAAGATGAATGACATTTCGTTGACATGTATTGATACCCAGGATGTGGAGGTTGCATTAACTACACTTCCCCATCATGCGGAAAACACAATCGGATACAAGTCTTTTTCATGTCTAACCAATGTCAGTGATGCGTCAAAATTATACATGTACATGTAACATGCTATATTCCTACGAAGTAGGCTACAGATCGCAAATTGTCCGGTAATGAGTCAGTCAGTCCATCCGAATCCTTTCGTCGGCAAAATAAGGAGAACCGTTGACATTAGAACCTTGATTTTTGGCATGAACGTGCATTAGGGCATTGTTACCAGCAAGTTCTGAGCTGATCGAATTCTGATGAAAATTTGATTTATAATTAATTTTTTATTATTTATTGACTCGAGTGCACTGTCATGCCCATCGGGAACCCTTGGCTGTATTCTTCACTGTGACTTTTAAGCGCCTGGGACTAACTTCGGCCACCCAGCACTAAAGCAAAAAAAAAAATGATGCGTCCAGCTCTCGAAAATATCAGTAACTTTAATGGTACTTGCCAAAATATGTCGGCATTAAACGTTTCCAGGTAGCTCCGCCATTTTTCCCCTAATAGTCCACGCCACGCTTCCCGAACATCTGCCGTAAATTGTTGGAAATATTCGGGAACCCTCGTGATCATGCTGGTCGCTGTTAGCCGGTGGTATTGCGGAAGGCTACCGAAATCCCAGAATCTCGCGTCGGGCGAGCTGTATATGCCACGATGCATGAAGGAAGCAAATCATTTGATCGGAGAATGGATGTTGTTATTTCGTCTGCTGCGAAGTTTTACCGAGCCACGAATATCACTTGACATGTATTTTATAAATCAATGTCATGAATCGCCAAGCAACTTTGAAAAACTTCTTCTCACAGAAGCGTCAGAGGTCCAATGAAGGTAAATCTTTTGTTGGCTTTCGGTGGTCATTGTTGTTGTTCTAAAACGTCCGCTTCCAAAAAATATTTTAATTATATCTATATTAAAAGCACACATGCATGTGTGCGCTCGCTCGTACGTCGTAATCAGTCTATTAGATCTACATGTACAATGAGATATCTATAATATGGCTAGTTTAACAGTACACTTGAATCCAGTTTTAAACTGGAGATTCCTGAGTAATCTATTTTTAGCCTAACTTACATTGTAATGTTGACACACATTCCGATGGTATCCGTTTTCACTCATTTGCTGGTCTTGGAATTCCGTTGAGATTGAAGGCATATTATACTGCACGTTTTATATATCCAGCCTATACAACATTGCATCATTTCTTCAGTTCAGTCATTAGTTAAAAAATGTTCTACCTCAAAAAAGAAATAAAAAATGGCTGGATTTTAAGAGAGAAATTACTAAATTTAAACACAACAATGACCCTATTAGTATTATCTGTTATTACTTATGAGGCGCCGTTTGTGACAATATTGTCAACGACAAATATATAGAGTTAAAACCAAAATATAAAGTCGCCGTTTGTGACAATATTGTCAACGACAAATATATAGAGGTGAAACCAAAATATAAAGTCGCCGTTTGTGACAATATTGTCAAACACAAATATATTGTTAAAACCTTTGTAAATATATATAAAACGATATAAATAGGGCCTATATATAAAGTGTTTTTTTTTTTAAATTTTTATAAATATTTTTTGAACATAAATAACGATAGGAAGTTAAGACGTTAAATTTAACGTAAATATAAAGTACACGAACTTGTAAAGTGTACATGTAAACCGGATATGCCCAAAGGAAGCTGCGCAATCGATGTGCGCGCGAGTAATACTGGTTAATCAAAACTGCAACTGGGTTCTGAAGCGAAACTATGACAGCGGTGAAAGCCACTCGCATGTCACAGATGTGTCGAATCAAACAATAAGATCACGTACCTGAACATATATCAGTTCACTGCCATAGTGATTTAGTAAAGGCCTATTCCAATTTTCAACAATTACTGTTATCATTTACAATCGTACTTCAGAGTTATCACATCAATTAGATATAAATACATCTACTTATAAATCACCATAAGGTATCCTAGCCTGCAGCCAATATCACGGCCTGCCCCTTTGATGTTCAATCTGCGATTCCGTCGGCCAAGTCGCTGGTTGCTATTTGCCGCATAGAAACATCAACAGAAGTTGAAATAAAACATGAAAATAACGATATATTAATTATGCGCAACACAAATATTAGGCAATTTGAAATCATACTGAATATGAGCATATTTCATTGACTAGAATATGACCATTCATAGCCTAGTTATAGGATTTGGAATTATATTGTCGTTTTGTATCATTTATCGTTTTTCGATAATTTCCGCATTTCCAAACAAGACAAAAATTAGCAGGGAATTTGGTATAAGTACAGCGAATGTGGAAACTAATGGCTCATGAGGAACCGGTTGCACAATGCTTGTATCATCAAACGTACCGTTCTCAAATTATGAAAGAACAATGGCACCTACTGTGGGAACCACCAGTGTGGATTGTACTGTTGCGTTCACCGTTCCTCGTTTTCATTAACGAGATCATTATGCCCCCCCTCTAACTAGAGGGGGGGCATATAGCGATCGCTTTGTCCGTCTGTCCGTCCGAATTTCTTGTCCGGGCAATATCTCGGTTAATATTTGATGGATAGGATCGAAACTTGCATGGAATGTGGCCAGTGGCTCGTAGTTGTGCAGCGTGGATTTTTTTCCGAGTTCGGGTATAATTTTCAAGAGTTATGGCCCTTTTTCTGAAATCTCTGTGAATGGGACTTGTCCGGGCTGGATCTTGGTTAATATTGTATGGACAAGTATGAAATTTGCATGATATGTGGTCAATGACCCACAGTTGTGCAGCGTAAAGTTTCTCCACGTTTCGCTTATATTTTCAAGAGTTATGGCCCTTTGTTCCTGAATTCTCCGTGAATTGGGACTTGTCCGGGCTGGATCTCGGTTAATATTGTATGGACAATTATGAAATTTGCAGGATGTGTGGTCAGTGCCCTGTAGTTGTGCAGCGTGAATTTTCTCCGCGTTTCGCATATATTTTCAAGAGTTATGGCCCTTTTTTCTTCAAATCTTTGTGAATTGGAACTTGTCCGGGCTGGATCTCGGTGAATATTGTATGAACAATTATGAAATTTGCAGGATATGTGATCAGTGCCCTGTAGTTGTGCAGCGTGAAGTTTCTCCGCGTTTCGCATATATTTTCAAGAGTTATGGCCCTTTTTCTTCAAATCTTTGTGAATTGGAACTTGTCCGGGCTGGATCTCGGTGAATATTGTATGAACAATTATGAAATTTGCAGGATATGTGATCAGTGCCCTGTAGTTGTGCAGCATGAAGTTTCTCCACATTTCGCCTATATTTTCAAGAGTTATGGCCCTTTTTCTTCAAATCTTTGTGAATTGGGATTTGTAGGGCTGGATCTCGGTTAATATTGTATGAACAAGTATGAAATACGCATGATATGTGGTCAGTGACCCATAGGTGTGTAGCGTGAAGTTTCTCTGTTTTCGGTTATATTTTCAAGAGTTATGGCCCTTTGTTTAAACCTAAGTGAATGGGATATATTTATTTGTCCAAGCTGGATCTCAGTCCATAACTGATTTGAACCAGGAAAATGGCTACATGTATATTATATGTTATTCTACATTCCAAAGCAGACAACATAGGTCCTGAAGTATGAAATTGCCCCAAAAACAGTGAATTGGGTACAAAATTCACTGATCGCTTCATAATTTCACCACAATATACTCCCAAGGAATGTAGGTCTCATAACCAGGTCACATTTTCGGATTTGGCGAAAGCCCTGGCGACCATCTTGCATCGAAGCATCGTATTATCACTTGTTGCTTGATATTTGGAATATGTATTATGTGAGACATGGCAAAAAAGTGACAAACAGAATTTTTATAATTATCCAAATTAGGCCTCCACCAACCAATAAAGAACAGAACAATGGCGGGGCAGTGTCGGATTAAAGTGGAAGGGGGGCATACAATTGAGCAATCTCTGATTGCTTCCTTCCTGTGTTTATTATAGCATGATACGCTTACTTGATCTCAAACTTTTTAGGTTTTAAGTTAGTATAACGTAATTTGAATAAAATGAACTGTTGATATTCGTAAGCGGTAATTACTGGGTTCAATCCCTGGCCGGGTCATACCAAAGACTTGAAAAATGGAACTTGTTGCTTCCTCGCTCACGCTCAGTATTGAGAGGATAGAACAACGACTGGTTCGCTCGGTGTCAGTATAACGTGACTGAGTGGGGTGTCATGTCTGCCTACGGCATGATATTTCGGTGGGACAGCAGTATAAAATGTCAACATTAGATCTGCTCTGTTACAAGTAGGTATACCCCCGCCCCTTCCACTCCCCTCCCTTCCCTTCCCCGTCGTGATATAGCTGAAAAAATGTTGAAAGCGACGTTAAACCCTATTCACTCACTCGTCACCGTATATAATAGGGTTAACACCGATGCCCATCAAGAACCCATCGGGCCAGAAGTGCTCTTCAATACACACGTATTGAAGATCAATTAGCGCAGGGGTAAAACGGCTTCGACTGATTCCTCAGTTACTAGTAACAGCTTCGAGGCAGCGCAAAAGTGAAAAAAGGCCATTGTAGTGTTCCTCATGAGCCATTAGTTTCCCATTCGCTGTACTTATACCAAATTCCCTGCTAATTTTTGTCTTGTTTGGAAATGCGGAAATTATCGAAAAATGATAAAATATACAAAACGACAATATAATTCCAAATCCTATAACTAGGCTATGAATGGTCATATTCTAGTCAATGAAATATGCTCATATTCAGTATGATTTCAAATTGCCTAATATTTGTGTTGCGCATAATTAATACATCGTTATTTTCACGTAGAACTACTGCGCATGTTTTATTTCAACTTCTGTTGATGTTTCTATGCAGCAAATAGCAACCAGCGACTTGGCCGACGGAATCGCAGATTGAACATCAAAGGGGCAGGCCGTGATATTGGCTGCAGGCTAGGATACCTTATGGTGATTTATAAGTAGATGTATTTATATCTAATTGATGTGATAACTCTGAAGTACGATTGTAAATGATAACAGTAATTGTTGAAAATTGGAATAGGCCTTTACTAAATCACTATGGCAGTGAACTGATATATGTTCAGGTACGTGATCTTATTGTTTGATTCGACACATCTGTGACATGCGAGTGGCTTTCACCGCTGTCATAGTTTCGCTTCAGAACCCAGTTGCAGTTTTGATTAACCAGTATTACTCGCGCGCACATCGATTGCGCAGCTTCCTTTGGGCATATCCGGTTTACATGTACACTTTACAAGTTCGTGTACTTTATATTTACGTTAAATTTAACGTCTTAACTTCCTATCGTTATTTATGTTCAAAAAATATTTATAAAAATAAAAAAAATAAAAACTTTATATATAGGCCCTATTTATATCGTTTTATATATATATACAAAGGTTTTAACAATATATTTGTGTTTGACAATATTGTCACAAACGGCGACTTTATATTTTGGTTTCACCTCTATATATTTGTCGTTGACAATATCGTCACAAACGGCGACTCTATATTTTGGTTTTAACTCTATATATTTGTCGTTGACAATATTGTCACAAACGGCGCCTCATAATTACTGAAGAAATCGATAATAAAATCATCGTTGTGTTTTAAATTCAGTGACCTATAACCAGTTGTTTATTTTGTTCGTGTGTGCTTTATTGTTCATTGATTATTATTATGTACTCTCTTCAGATGAGGTACCTTGAAGTTGAATGCCAAATAAATATATCCATGGAGAATGGCTCTCTAGTGATGCCTGATTTGATTCTTGCATTCTAACAAATCTCTGATCTTGACCTTTCTCACTTCAAATTTGTGTTTCTTATCCAGTTTCCTGTCTTATTTAGGACTACAAACATTTACTTCTCAACTGCTCTGACAGAGCATCATTCCCTACGCTAATTTAAAAAAAATCGCCTAATGCCGAGAGGGGGGGGGGGTTCCCCGCTCTCTCGGACTCTTCACCCAACACTTCGTGCTGTACTGCTGGGCTGATCAGTGTCCAGGGTAATAGAAACTGAGGGCGATAATAGTTGCTACGTTAATGACTCACCAGCGGTGACATCTGGAAAAGTTAATAGTTCCCACTGTCAATTAGAGACGCTATATAAATTCTCTCATGGTAGCACACAGGGCCCCCAAGTCATCTCTCGAGTACACACTTAAATTATCTCAAACCCTATTTCGTAGGTCCAGTGACGTTAGTCACACTGCCATGTGAAAACTGGAAGAGCAAAAAAGTCTTCACTTCTAAAAGAAAGGGATAAAAAATACGGATGAAATGGCCTAGCATCGTATTACTCTTTATATACCACTTTTCTTGTTTACGCCAAACATTTCCACATTTGGACCAATGAGACTACAGACAGGCACAGCAATTAGATAAGAGTTCACAGCGGTCCATTAATCGTGGATCACCTCTCCCATTATCTCGGCATCCACAAGGGGAAGCTATTAGTGCAGCGTTTGTGTACGCACACCGCCGGCCACAAAGCCTGGAAATCAATAGTGCTCCTACTCGTAGACATGCTAGACAAGCATGGAAATAACACTGAACACGCTGAAGCAGTTAAATACCTCCCGATTAGGGAACCTCACTGGCGTAGATGTGCGTGGAAGTGTAGTTGTACTTGCTATATTAACTTAATACATAGGCCGGTCATGCCGATTTGGAAATGCATTAATTAGTATAAATTGTCAGACCCACACCCTCACCCCTTGTATGTTGGGAAATCATCACTTTGATAATATTCAGGGTTTTAGATTGCCCTAATTTGGGCAAACGCTGTATTCGGCGCCGCAAAATATTTTTAGGCAGGTAATTGCATCCAAATATGTGAAAACCCGAATTCGATGCTTAATTAATGAGGAAACTCCATTCATGAGCATAACTGGACTCCCAATACAAGGAAAACGTTTTTTTTGCTCATTTGGGCGCATCCTAATTTGGGCACAATATTTAACGTTGTATCAAGGGGGGTAATCTAAAACCCTGATATTAAAAGTTATGTACTACATGTATGTTACATTTGGAATTCCCATGCTCTTGAGGGTGGGTTGACTCCCCAACCCATGGGAACGCTTTCTGTTATGGGAAGAAGATCCGAAGATTATCCTATAATCTCTCCCATCATTCTCCACCAACAGCAGGGGTCGCAATAACACCTGTCCACCTGTCTCTGACAGGTGAAATTAGTGAAAGACAAGTAGAAAAATAATCTATTTTTCCCTGGTAATAAGTAGAAAAGTATTTCAAAATATATTTTTTGGGGGATGATTTCTTTAAAAACTGACAAAAAATGGGTTCCCAACCTGTACTATATGTAACATACATGTAACTGAATATTTTTTCCCTGTGAACATGATGAACAACATTTTCTCCACTTTATTGGCACATTTTATTGGTCGATATTTCAGTATTCAAGTCGAATTCTGAGGAGACAAGTAAAAATGTGCTCACCTGTCCCCTGAGACAAGTCATTTTTTTCTAACATTTTGACCCCTGAACAGGTGTATTGAAAATGGAAGTGAATTACCCCACAATCACATCACTCATCACTTGTCACTTATATTATAAAGACATGTATTTTACAGATAGAATTAGATTTAACAAGGCGTTTAGCAATTTAGTTCTTCTACAATCAGTGTACATGTATACAGTGGCTATATATACATGTAGGTCACCTGAGTATTGGTGAGTACATACATGCCCTGGTACAGTCCTGTATGCCTGTACACCCATTCAGATGTTCAGAGCGGAGATCTACGAAGGGTCCTGATTTACTCTCGGAGTCTTAACATGAATTCGTTTAAGTCTCTAGATGTAACGCACCGGAATCACCTACATGTGCATGTAAGTACATGTATGCAGGACTCCAATAGAAAATGTAATGTGACAGGTGTGACTGCATCTACAGGTGTGACAGGATTTCATTACAATTACTGGTGTGACATGATTTCACTACAGCTACAGATGTGACAGGATTTCACTACAGCTACAGATGTGACAGGATTTCACTACAACTATAGGTGTGACATGATTTCACTACAACTACAGGTGTGACACGATTTCACTACAACTACAGGTGTGACAGGATTTCACCACAGATTGACAGGATTTCAATACAACTACAGGTGTGACAGGGTGTCACTACAACTACAGGTAAGACAAGATTTCACTACAACTAGAGGTGTGACATAATTTCACTAGAACTACAGATGAGACAGGATGTCACCACAACTACAAGTGTGACAAGATGTCACTGCAACTGCAGGTGTGACCGAATTTCACTACCGCTACAGATGTGACAGAATTTCACTACATCTACAGGTGTCACAGGATTTCACTACAACTACAGATGTGACAGGATTTCACTATAAGTGCAGGTGTGACAGGATTTCACTACATCCACGGGTGTGACAGGATTTCACTATAAGTACAGGTGTGACAGGATTTCACTACATCTACAGGTGTGACAGGATTTCACTACATCTACAGGTGTGACAGGATTTCACTACAGCTACAGATGTGACAGGATTTCACTACATCTATAGGTGTGACAGGATTTCACTACATCTACAGATGTGACAGGATTTCACTACAGCTACAGATGTGACAGGATTTCACTACATCTACAGGTGTGACAGGATTTCACTATAAGTACAGGTGTGACAGGATTTCACTACATCTACAGAGGTGACAGGATTTCACTACAGCTACAGATGTGACAGGATTTCACTACAGCTACAGATGTGACAGGATTTCACTACAACTATAGGTGTGACATTATTTCACTACAACTACAGGTGTGACAGGATTTCACTACAACTACAGGTGTGACAGGATTTCACTACAGATTGACAGGATTTCAATACAACTACAGGTGTGACAGGGTGTCACTACAACTACAGGTGAGACAAGATTTCACTACAACTAGAGGTGTGACATAATTTCACTAGAACTACAGGTGAGACAGGATGTCACCACAACTACAAGTGTGACAAGATGTCACTGCAACTGCAGGTGTGACTGAATTTCACTACAGCTACACATGTGACAGAATTTCACTACATCTACAGATGTGACAGGATTTCACTACATCTACAGGTGTCACAGGATTTCACTACAGCTACAGATGTGACAGGATTTCACTACAGCTACAGATGTGACAGGATTTCACTACATCTACAGGTGTGACAAGATTTCACTATAAGTACAGGTGTGACAGGATTTCACTACATCTACAGGTGTGACAGGATTTCACTACATCTACAGGTGTCACAGGATTTCACTACAGCTACAGATGTGACAGGATTTCACTACAGCTACAGATGTGACAGGATTTCACTACATCTATAGGTGTGACAGGATTTCACTATAAGTACAGGTGTGACAGGATTTCACTACATCTACAGGGGTGACAGGATTTCACTACAGGTATCTGCAGGTGTAACAGGATTTCACTACAGGTGTGACAGTATTTCACAACTACAGGTGTGAAAGGATTTCACTGCGACTACATGTGTGACTGGATTTGACTACAGCTATAGGTGTGGCAGGATTTCACTAAAGGTGTGACAGGAATTCACTACAACTACAGGTGTGACAGGGTTTCACTACAAGTGTGACAGGATTTTATTACAACTACAGGTGTGACAGGGTTTCACTGTTTCTACAGGGGTGACAGGGTTTCACTACATCTACAAGGGTGACAGGGTCTCACTACAACTAGAGGCATGACAGAAATTCACTACAACTATAGGTGTGACAGGAATTCATCACAGGTGTGACAGGATTTCACTGCAACTACAAGTGTGGCAGGATCTCACTACATGTGTGACAGGATTTCACTAAAAAGGTGACAGGATTTCACTACAGATGGCAGGATTTCACTACAACTGTAGGTGTGACAGGATTTCACTGCAACTACAGGTGTGACAGGATGTCACTACAACTACAGGTGTGACAGGATTTCACCACAATTACAGATGTGACAGGATTTCACTAGAGGCATGACAGGATTTCACTGCAACTCCAGGTGTGGTAGGACACTGCAGACGTTTGCGATATGTTTGCAAAGTACAAGTTGGACATGATTTCAGTTTTCAAAGTTGTACGGTAGTGGCAAGATATTAGTTCGCTGTGATGAGTGGTTTAGTTATCAAACTTACACATGTATGTATGTGAATCTAATATGAGACATGTTGTACATGTATACTGACCATGAAATTAAAGCGGTACACACATGGAGGTACAATGTTCAGGAAACACAAATTCTATGGTGCATGACCCTAGGGTCTCTTACATGTACATGTACATATATGCTGCTGGTACATGTATCACAATAATACATCTTCAATATCGTGATAAATATACTTTATAAATGTATACATGTGGAGATATCTTGCTTTATAAAATCTGCATGAACCTTGTTGACACAGGCGCCTCGGAGCACGTTTGAAAGTGGGGGGGGGGCTGAACTCTATATCGGCCATGTTAAATGCTGGACTGGTGCTATCTAAGATAGGACTTATAACATTGCAGTCTCAAAAAGTGGGGGGGCTGTAGCCCCCCCTGCCCCCCCGGTTCCGCGGCCCCTGTGACAAAGTGGTTGGTGGGTGTCCGGTGGGCACACGTTCCTGTTGCTTTAATGCATTTTGCTGAGAAGTAACAGGAACTTGATAATGTTTGTCTTGCATCATAATTGCACTGGTATTTATTGTACCAATGTAAGCATCCTGTCCGTGTCTAAAGCTTGTGTTGGGTGGTTGGCGGATGTCTGGTTACATGTTGCTTCAAATATTTACTTCTTTGAAGCAACAGGAATGCAACTTGGCTGGGTGGTGCTCAGTTGGTTCATCTCGATATGACCGAAATATTGTTAAAAGCGACATAAAAATAAAATTCTATTGTTGACATGGTTGACGAAGTGATCGCTGACCCAGGCATTAAATTACCAGATCATATACTCTGTATTAAAATGTTCTTCCAAATGGTCCCCACACCCCATACTTTTTATACCCCCCGACACGTAGTGTAGGGGGCGTATACTGGTTTCAGCTTGTCCGTCCGTCCGTCCGTCCGTCCGTCCGTACGGATGTCCGTACGTCCGTCCGTAACATTTCGTTTCCGGAGCATAACTTGACAACCGCCAGTTGGATTCCTCTCAAATTTGGTATGCAGCTACCATACCATGAGACCTTGCTTGGGATTGCGTTTGGCGCATGTGCGTCTACAGGTGGCGCCACCTAGGGTCATTCCGTAACATTTCGTTTCCGGAGCATAACTTGACAACCGCTACTTGGATTCCTCTCAAATTTGGTATGTAGCTACCTTACCCATGTTACCATGAGACCTCGCTTGGGATTGCGTTTGGCGCATGTGCGTCTACAGGTGGCGCCACCTATGGTCAAAAGTTTCTTATGTCAGTCCGTAACATTTCGTTTCCGGAGCATAACTTGACAACCGCTACTTGGATTCCTTTCAAATTTGGTATGCAGCTGCCATACCATGAGACCTCGCTTGGGATTGCGTTTGGCGCATGTGCGTCTACAGGTGGCGCCACCTAGGGTCAAAAGTTTCTCAAGTCAGTTCGTAACATTTCGTTTCCGGAGCATAACTTGACAACCGCCAGTTGGATTCCTCTCAAATTTGGTATGCAGCTACCATACCATGAGACCTTGCTTGGGATTGCGTTTGGCGCATGTGCGTCTACAGGTGGCGCCACCTAGGGTCATTCCGTAACATTTCGTTTCCGGAGCATAACTTGACAACCGCTACTTGGATTCCTCTCAAATTTGGTATGTAGCTACCTTACCATGAGACCTCGCTTGGGATTGCGTTTGGCGCATGTGCGTCTACAGGTGGCGCCACCTATGGTCAAAAGTTTCTCATGTCAGTCCGTAACATTTCGTTTCCGGAGCATAACTTGACAACCGCTACTTGGATTCCTTTCAAATTTGGTATGCAGCTGCCATACCATGAGACCTCGCTTGGGATTGCGTTTGGCGCATGTGCGTCTACAGGTGGCGCCACCTAGGGTCAAAAGTTTCTCAAGTCAGTTCGTAACATTTCGTTTCCGGAGCATAACTTGACAACCGCCAGTTGGATTCCTCTCAAATTTGGTATGCAGCTACCATACCATGAGACCTTGCTTGGGATTGCGTTTGGCGCATGTGCGTCTACAGGTGGCGCCACCTAGGGTCATTCCGTAACATTTCGTTTCCGGAGCATAACTTGACAACCGCTACTTGGATTCCTCTCAAATTTGGTATGTAGCTACCTTACCATGAGACCTCGCTTGGGATTGCGTTTGGCGCATGTGCGTCTACAGGTGGCGCCACCTATGGTCAAAAGTTTCTCATGTCAGTCCGTAACATTTCGTTTCCGGAGCATAACTTGACAACCGCTACTTGGATTCCTTTCAAATTTGGTATGCAGCTGCCATACCATGAGACCTCGCTTGGGATTGCGTTTGGCGCATGTGCGTCTACAGGTGGCGCCACCTAGGGTCAAAAGTTTCTCAAGTCAGTTCGTAACATTTCGTTTCCGGAGCATAACTTGACAACCGCTACTTGGATTCCTCTCAAATTTGGTATGTAGCTACCTTACCATGAGACCTCGCTTGGGATTGCGTTTGGCGCATGTGCATCTACAGGTGGCGCCACCTAGGGTCAAAACTTTTTCTTGTCGGTCCGTAACATTTCGTTTCCGGAGCATAACTTGACAACAGCTAATTGGATTCCTCTCAGATTTGGTATGTAGCTACCTTACCACGAGACCTTGCTTGGGATTGCGTTTGGCGCATGTGCGTCTACAGGTGGCGCCACCTATGGGCAGAATTTTCTCAGTTGGTCCGTAACATTCCATTTCTGGAGCATAACTTGACAACGACTGATTAGATTCTTCTCAAATTTTGTATGTAGCTGCCATACCATGAGACCTAGCTCAGGATGTTGCATATGCATCTACAGGTAGTAAGTTTAATATTTCACTTCCCATTTACTTCCTTTTCCTCTTCAATATGGTTATCCAGATGACAGTAATTCGCCTATCTGTTGCAACAGCCCATTTCAAGAATACACGGTTCTAGTGGTAACAACAGTTAGGTAAAACACAATATGCCTGCATAACCCCATTCTCAACAATCATTATTAACATCAATTTTCTGAACAATCCATTAAACTCATCTGAGTATCGTCACGACACATGCATAGACAATCCGTTAACCGCACTCCAACCGAGCGAGGTCTCATTGTCAACTAGTTACATACTGTGCCGCCACTCATAACATGTATACTTATATTCCTCTACAAATACTCGTCAATTCCTATCAAATGTGCATCCGGGGGGTATCTTGTGAGCATGCTTACTGATGATTTCCACTGCCACAATCCCATTCAGCTTACTCGTGAAACGTTAACCACCCCCATGTATCTATGCCCTTACGGGGGGTATCTTGTAAGCAGCCTTACTGATCATTTTGATCAAATGTGTGCATCCCTCAGACTATGCTCTAGTTTATCCTAGATTGTTTTAAGAACATACCTGGCCTTAAGTAGTGGTTTACTGTTTTGGGAAATGGTCAAAGTTAAACAAAAAAACACTTAAAACCCTTCAATACATGTACTATGTTTGTAAAGGGTGAAGGCCGTGACCTGCCGACCCACGATGTCAAATCTCATCCATCAGAAAAATATGATGAAACCAAGTCTCATCCCTGTGCCTCAAAAATATGACGAGAGAAACCGAAGCTCATCACTGCGTCTCGGAAAAATATGATGAGAGAAACCAAATCTTATGACTGCGCCTGGAAAAAATATGACACGAGAAACCAAATCTTATCTACCCTGGATGGGTGACGTATACATGTAACTAACAGTAAGCTTATGTTTTGATATCCATATATAACCATGATACATTGAAACTTTGTAGTCCCACTGAAATTTGCACGCATGAAATTGAACAGGCACAGCGGGGGTAAATTCTACATTCAGACACAGTGCCACTCAATAGTCAACTGGGGAGGCGGCTTTATAAATAACCACTTCAACGTTATTTGATTGGCCCCATTTAATTAATTAGGTGGTCTCAAAGTCACAGTTCATGTGACAACCAAATCCCATGGAGTGAACGACCTCCTTCACTGACGGTCACAATCTCTCCAATCTTTTTGACATCCACAGATAATTAAATACTTGGTTACGTGACTTAGCTCATTGTTCGCATGCCCCTGTCTCAGGAGACTAAAATACACCAAACGGTGCCCAACTCGATATTGATCTCCATTGTTAATTGAGAGGATGGCCAATTGGCAATACATGTAGCTCTCCAACATGGTGGGTCTTGCAGCAAGATAACACTTTTATACTGGGAATACAGAATTCACATGGACATAATATTGCATGTGTTGTAAATTGAATATCACAATATGAACATGTCCCCATTTCTTCTAAGTTTTCGAACAGCATTTTTGGACTTGGAAAGCAGAAAAAAAAACATTTTTATGTCAACTGAGGCTAAATACTGTGGCATGGATACATGTTCTTTATTCCAGGAACTGAAAAGATAGATAGTGAAATTCGTAGAATGTTAGCAGAATTTCTCTCCACAGATGCCTGCACTTGAGTTTTGCTGTCTGAATAATTAGATGAAACAGTGTCACAGTACGGTACATTACAAATGAGGTCATGCCTGATAACCTAGCTAGTGAGACCTGCATTGTGTGATATCGCTGTAGGCCTATATTGTCCACTTGCTGCCTGACAGAGCACTGTGTTATTAGAGTGAGACTAATAATAAACCTGCCTTCTACCAACAGTGTTGTCTCCTATTATCAGGTTAGGGCAATCCCGCTCTCTAAAATGGAGGTAAAAAAGGTCGTTTTTGCTCAATAAATCCGGTCGCATATTGAATTCAGCAAAATCCTCTTAAGGCGCACACAGACATGCATGTATATATCCGCATCAAATGGTAGTGAAAAAATGAATCGTCGTGTACCTAGTATAATCCGTGGCATGTCCGACTCCTCCTCCTACTCCTACTTACTCACTGCACAGCGGGTCGCATAGGTGTGGCGCGGGATAGGGTGGGGCGAGAGACCTGGGGTTTTCACTACCTGAGATTCCATGGGCCAGGCTTACACCCTACAGTAGAATGGGTCGACTGCGCATGCGCGATGAGTAGTGCGCGATGAGTAGTATAGAAAGGGCGCGCGATCTCCCTATCCCTATAGGTGTGGCGCGGGATAGGGTGGGGGCAAGGGACCTAGTGTTTTCGCTACCTGAGATTCCATGGGCCGGGCTTGCACCCTACAGTAGAATGGTTCGACTGTGCATGCGCGATGAGTAGTGTGCGGTGAGTAATATAGAAAGGGCATGCAATCTCTCTATCCCTATAAACTAACCCATGGGGGTGAATGAACCCATGGGGGTGAATGAGCCATGGGGGTGAATGAGCACTCGTCTATCTAATTTGAATAATAATAGGACAAACATCTGTCACGCTGTTAAAACAACGTTGACTTGTTCTTCAAATGGCAAATTAATTTCAGGACATGGAACATTAGACATGTTAGATAAATTAATGCGCCTGAGGTTTTGAAGCATTGGTTAATTAGGAATCAAAAGTTATTGAGCAAAAATGACCCTATTTACTTTGTACATGTACCTCTATTTTAGAGAGCGGGATGGCTTAAACCATGCTAACCTGATTATGCCTTGTTGGCATGCAGCTACATGTACTTTATTATACATGTACATGTATAGCCCTGTACCGAAACTTCAATTCACAAAACCTAGATCTTAGCATTAACAGACTAAAGAGTCCTTATCAATTAGTGAAGATAAAAAATAATTTCACTTAAGGCATGTATGGGAAACATTCTTATAAAAAAATGTTGCTGATTTTGTTCATTCAGTTTCTTTGTCCGCCAAATCCCTGAAATACTTGTTTTTGTGGATTACATGAGTAAATTGTTTAGGGAATTCCTGGAATTGGGACATGCTAGGAATTGACATTCAAGGTGTTCTGTCAGAATGGCATGGTGTGCTGAGTTGGGAGCATACATGTACACGTAGGAACTTCTAAGGAACTCTTTGGAACTCATCCGAGAAAGAATGGTATATGCCATTCCAATCAGAACTTACATGTGCAGCTCCATGCCTTTCCTATCAGTATCAAGAAACTCATGCCCTAATTTCAAGAAGCTCCAGTATGCTGCTGAACAATTCTGATAATCTCACAGTTTTCTCGGGGCCCCTGGTGTGAAAAAAAATAGCACCTAAACGTCATGATACATGTATGACTGAAATATTTTTATGAAAGGGACATTAAATCATATTCACTCGCTCATTCACTCTTTTATGGCTTGATGAAGCCCCTCTGTGTGGAGAATGCAGAGTGTTTATTTCCGTCCTTGGTCCATGTGAGTACATGTAGCTGACGACAGACAACCTTGGTTGGGGGTTGTCACAAAACATGAAATCAAATGGAATTAAAATTTCTTACTATAATTCAGTAAACCGTTTATTTATTTATTTTTTTTTTTTATTATTCCCCCCCAGTCTGGACATGTATGTATATGCAGGCCTTGCATTCTGAAAATCTCACCAGGTATGCGGAATTGGTATTAGGAGGGCCGATTTGCTCACAGTGGGGCTGATTTTTATTGAACTACATTATCAGCACTTACTTTCTACCAAGCTGATTAGCAGGCCCCGCGAAAAGCAAATACAGCGCTTTTCACAGGGCCTGGGCTGATCAGCCTCATCAAAATGCAAGACCTGTTTTTTCTCAATCATTGCCATGGGCATGGCAATTATTGTTGACCAAAAAACTGTACTAAATTTTTCTACTTGTACATCTCTTCTCCATATTGGATCACAAGTATTGAGTGTGGTCAAATATGCGGTCATGGTTTGAAGATCTATGGGCTCTTGTTGTAATTGTAGGATGAGAGTGATGAAGAAAGTATATCAGCAGATGGAAGTGGATTGGTTGATCTTCCCAGCATCCCTCCTGTTGTCATGGCGACAAGTGCACAGTCTCGGGGCAGCAGTAGAAAACATCGTAAGAGGGCCCGCCGACGTGACTGGGAAATCATCGAGGGTTTGCGAGAGGGGCAAAGGTGTGAAGATAAACCTGAAAAATATGAGGGCTACCTGATGAAAAAGCGAAAGTGGCCGATGAAAGGATGGCACAAGGTACGGGAATGGGTCACTTTAGAGAAAGTCACACATAGCTAGATCACCTGATCTGGGATTAATATTGGGGTTTGAAATGATACTTGCCCACCTGTCTGCAACAAGCTTAAACTGATATGGGCATGTCTTCCTTCATGTCCTTGCCACTTCACTTGTCTTTGGGCATTCATTTTTTGCCCAATTACCAGCAATCTGGAAAAAAAAATTGTTCATTTCTCCCAGCTGGAGATGGCACGTGAACGGAGATACAGCCTAAATCAATCGGAAATTTTGTCGGAATCGGAATCGGAAATGTTCTTACCAATGAGTTGATGATCTGATTAACATCTGGGTGGTATAGATAATTTTTTGCAATCTGGATCACATGTAAGTGGAATACAGCCTAAAACTAAAACTTTCTAAACAATTTTAGGTTTGTACTCACCAGTGAGTCAATCTGAATACCTTTTACTGGTTATAAATTTTCTTCCAGCTGGGGTGATCTTATTGGAGAAATACAGCCTGAACCATTTAAAGCTATAGATCTGAAACTTTGCAGGGATGTTGTATTTTGTAGGGTGTTCACGACAGTGAGTTAACTCGTAAAGTTTTGGTGTTTATGGATTGATTTTTGACGTAGTTACGAAGAGTTGGTCTAGACATTATTTTAATCAAATTTGTATGTAAGAGAGATGGCTGCCGTGGATGGAGCATTGATGTTCAATGAACTCTAGTTATTATGTTAAGTTGTGGAAGAAAATAAAAAATGTGAGTTGCTCTGTAGTGATTCGTCTTAACAGCAAAATGCATTATTTTCATCTATATATTAACGGGACATAACAGTGGTTGTGCTATACTGAAACTAGCTTTTTAATGACATGTTATAAAGAGGGTCAAGTGTACACAAAAGATTGTAAGTTCAAGCATTCATATGCATGTTCACAGTTAATTGACCTCTAGGATGTATTCGGGGAAATGCTCTGTCCATGCTTCGCACAAACTTTCATTGATCTCTCAGATGTCAGTGTGTAAGAATGTTCAAATTTCATTCTATAAATCTTTTCTATTTCAGAGATACTTTGTGCTTGATAATGGTATTCTGACTTATACAAAGTCACCCAATGATGTGAGTATTGTACCAGATGTATGGTAGACAATAATAATTCAATCACCAGCAGTTTTCAACAAATTGACTGATTTCAAATCAGTCTAAATTGCTAAACGGCCATAATACGAGTATTTATTGCTCAAATCTACACCTGCTATTGTTGTGCCATATCTTCTTATGGAGATCCTACTGCAGACTAAAAGTACTCACCCTCTGTTTATAAATGTTTGATGTTGCTCACTCTTGGACCCCCTAGAAAGTGTCACAGAGTTTTTCATCTGAGATGCATGCAGTCTCGACCTGAATCAACTTTGGACACGAAAAACACACTATTTAAAGCTTCCTGCTTTAAAGCTGCTTCCTGAGTAGCAGATTTCTTGCTCAGAGTTTCAATTCAAAATATCATCTATTTGTTTGAAAAAACTAAAAAAAAATCTCGAAAAAATTGCCATAATACCAAGCCGACCCGTAGTCGAAATACATACATGTAGCCTGATATGCTAATTAGGGTCTTGTTAAGAGATAAATGTTTTTATTATCCAATGGCGGGCCAGGGATGTTGAGTTCTCTGGTCTGTTCGATTGCATGTCCTGTCTGTCTGTCACACATTTGTCTCTGTTTATATTTAGATTGTAAAAGGAAAATATCATGGTGTAATCGACATTGGTTTGTCAGTACTTGCCTTCAAACAACCACGACAACGCCTGTATATAGATGCTGAGGAGTCCATTTATCATATCAAGGTGAATATATTGTTAACGGTACTGTTTGGTTTACTTTGAAAGTTGAAATTACAGTCCATTTACAGCCATTCATGTTTTTGGAGGTTTTTTAATTTTGCTTATGGAAATATAACTTTGCTTCAATTGAAGAATTTCCATACATAGATTCAATGAAGAATTTCAAAAATTAAATTTTCAAACTAGCCAAAAACAAATTATCTCAAGAATGAGCATGAGCAAAAAAAATATATATAATTTCTTAGAAAATTGTAATTCTTTCATTCAAAATCTGTTTTGTAAATCTTGTTGTTGTAGTTAAAAGACACAAACAAATTCACAGAATGGCTGACACGACTGAAGCATCATCGTTTATACAGACAGCATGAGATAGCTTTTGGCACCAAAGAATTGCCGCGATTGACTGATATAACATCACCGACTGAAGTCATCGCTCCTCTCACGCCAAGTAAGTACATGCTGGAGTACCTCCAATATTCTCCAACTGTCTCCATTATGGAGACTGTCACCAACTGAAGACATCACTCCTCTCACTCCAAGTAAGTACATGCTGGAGTACCTCCAATATTCTCCAACTGTCTCCATTATGGAGACTGTCACCAACTGAAGACATCACTCCTCTCACTGCAAGTAGGTACATGCTGGAGTACCTTCAATATTCAGATGTCTCTATAGTGGAGAATGTCAACAACTTAAGACATCGCTCATTGGGTAATGCAGGCCTTCTAGTGGGAACATTTTTCCTTTCGATCATTCCCCGCTGTCATGTCTTTTGAGAGCATCAGAAATCAACCATGTTCTCTTTATTTTTGGCAGTTGCAAACTATCCGGAGACATTGGCCCGAACTGGATCAGTGAAACGAGGTCAGATCTTCAGACAGCCCAGTATAAAGAGCTCGCCCATAATGGGCCAGAATAAAGTGGCGGCATGGCTCCTCGACACTGCAGGAATTGAACGCTGCAATGGAGGTAAGTGTGATGGTGTTTTCCATCCCTTCATTTTGACACCAACATGTTTCGGACCATTTTTGGTTTGTATGTATTAGCATGTATTGGCCTCCTGAGGCTTCCGGGGATGTCACGGTGCCCACCCCAAGAAATGGAAAGAATTAAGGGTAGGTCTGTCATGTATGATACCGTCAATCGGGTACAGTATGCGTGCAATATTCTTGGCCCTTTTCACTTCTTGGTTGAATGGTTCCCCACACGTAGTCCCCTGTTGTAAGAGACTGACCGTATCATACATGATGGATAGACCAAATTAAGGGCCTCAGCTCCTCAGACCGCTTGTGGTAGGGGGTGACAAAATGGGGCCCCCGTGGAGTTTCCAGGTGTAAAAAGGAATTAGACCCCACCTGTGGAGTCTGGAATCGAAAAAGATTTAGGAACGTTGTGATATGACTGAAATATTGTTGAAAGCGATGTTAAATCATTCACTCACACACTCGTGATTGTCACATGTTCCCCAAGCACAGCTGGTCTGCCAGTCAAGTTTTACTCCATGGTTCCACACTTCCTTGGATGGCTGGAGAATTATTGTTGGCAGCAATGAACCAGTAAACATCGTTTTACAAATAAAGCTACTCCCGCTTCCCCGTAACAAGTTTGCCGTCAGCTGGTGGGTATGTTTTGAGGATACTGGCCGTAAAAAGATGACCCGATACCAGTCGAATTAAGAACTGGGTTGTTGTGATTTGAATGATATTAAGGGGATGTAACTTATCAACCCTCATTCTCGTTGCGAAGGACACTCCAACATACCAGGAAATTGAACACACATGGCAAGGGGAGGCAACAACAGGAACTTTTAGTCATATCATTGAGAAATCTTAGGTTATCATTTCTGATACGTTTATGCATCTCCCCCACCCCCTACATTCTGATGAGCTTTCATCACCCGTGCACATCTCGATAAGATCAGTATACATGTATGGTAATGCTCAATGGTAATTTTCAATTTTTCATTTTCGCAGATCTCAGGGAGGCCAAAAGAAACCTCTACGAACTGAAAGATCTGCTTGGCAATATCCAGAATCTTCCACTCACCACCGAGACATCTTTTGAGGTAACTGCATCAACTCGAGTCCATCTCGTATTCAACTTTTAAGACTGCGAAGTTCGCCAACAAGTTGGCACTACTTTTTCTCACCGCTTTGGAATTTTTCATAGCATCTTGACAAGACGGTTCCGTTTTGATTCCACAAGTTCGGTGTAAAATTTTAAAAAAGTACGCATGAAAAAATTCCTCTACTAATATATTCACTGTATCAAAATTCAGTCGCCCCCAATTTCGTGGACAAATTCAATCAGTTGGTGTAATAAATTTGGTCTGCCTCTAAAATCATTAAAATAACACAGAAATAAGCATTTATCTGCCTGATTTTGGACCATTTTGTCAACTTGCCGTTCTAATAAATTTGTTCACCCCCTGATTTTATGTTGAAGAATTTTACTTCCTGTGATTGAATTACTAGACGATGTCCTGCTTTGAAAATAACATGGGAGACATTGGCGACTTCCTGCGAAATCTGGAAACAGAATGGAAAACTTGTCTCGACAGAGTGTGATGAAAAAATTCACTGTCATATGAGAGATGTTGTCTGAGATACCAAAAATATTGTATGTCTTCGAAATAGCATGGTTTCATTTCATGCAATATGTTCTGCCTTATTCCGCTAAGCTGATCTCTTTGCTATCTGCTAACATGGCTAATGGGGTTCGCCAGCCCTAACTGACACCAGGTGGCTACGTGTACCAAGAGGTAAATGGCGCATGCCCATGTAGTTTTTCCGGACATCACAATGGCAGCGTTATAATGTGACGACGTTATAAATGTTCATTTCATGACGTCACATCTTCTTTACCTGTTGGAGCACTAGCGCCGCCTAGTGTGGCTAGCGATCCCCATTTTGGTGTCCTGGGCTAAATTGGTTGATTCATGTTTGTTCTTACTAATCTCTGTCCACTGGTGCTTGGCTGTGAACTTGGCGTTGGAATGATGGATGATACAATCCAATAAAACTAAGCTTGTTCGACCGACAATAAAAAGGCGAGAATTTTGTATCCCTAACATGACTAATAGCATGTACCGTCATACCTGTGTATAACAACCATTCTTGGGATCAGATTCTAGTATCGGGTTTGACAGGGTTCTGGTTTATCAAGTTTCTGGGACTGGGACCCCGGACCATGGATAATATAGTTTTTAGAGGTTGGTCGGTTTACCCTGGTGTCGGTAGCCACCTACCAGGTTTCATTGTACATGTATTCGAAGCATGCACTTATTAGTCTTTAACAAAAACTACTGAGACTCCTAAAACTGCTGGAATTAAAAGTGGTTAAAAGGTTTACTGCTCAAGGTCCAGATGTAAAGGTGACCTAATTTTTTATTAGGTCAGACTGACCTAGTTTATATTAGTGCAGATGTCCTGATAACCAGTGACAGAAACTTGGTGATTGGTTGGATTTTCTTCCACTTTTCTTCATCAGCCAATGAATATGCCAGATTTTTATTTGAAAATTTAAACTGACCAATCAAATGTTTTAAAACTGAAAGATATCCCATGGTGCATTGTTATTTCTATAAAACTATTTCCAGTCCATCCTCCGTACAGCGCATGCTCCATTTCACAGGCTCAAGCTGCCTCCAATAGCAGAAGTTGACCTTTACTATGTTGCTATGACGTATTGGGGAAGAGCGAACTACTTTTCATATGCTCTGTCCAGATAAAAAGGAAAAACAAGGGAAAATAATCTCCAGATAATTCTTTTTAACGCTAGGTCAACAGAGGTATTATGCAGACTTGAAAAGTAATCGAAATGTTGGGCAAACATCTATTTTACTATTTGCGCACGGCCCCGAATCTGGTCCAAAAATCTGACTGGTGGCTGGGGTATTATTAGACCCCCAGCGAGGTGGTTGTTTCCAGTCCTCAACTTTGTATATTTCATTGGAACACCCGAAGTTTTGACGCAAACTCTATACATACATGTAACCTATGATTTTGAGAATAAAATATTTTAATTTTTCTCTAAAATATTGCAAATAAGGAGAATCTCAATTTTAGTGGAATGCCAAAAAAATAAATCACTGAATTTGAGTAAAAATACACAAATCATGAAGTTAAATAAATTCTGAGGATACAGCGAATTAGAGAACAATCCTCAAAAACAAAAGACAAGTAGGCCTATGTCATTTTGAGGCGCACTTAGGGCTAAAAATTGTATGTGGAGTATATTTTAGTTTTACATTTCAATACTGTTTGTACATCTGGGATACTTCTGTAATTTGGTGCAGGGCTTGAGATGTAGTTCAAAACAGCTGTGGGATAACTCTATGTTTAGAATAGTTCCTGCTCTGGGAGTTCCTTGGATATTCATAAATTATTTCATTCTGTACGTGTGTGAAACTAAAGTGTTGTTTTTTTCTGCAGGATCTATACATAATATTTTCTATTGCCATGAAAATGGTCAGAGTTGCCTCCCTTAAAACAGCCTTTTGAGTTTTGCTGATGAGATCTGTGTTAATGTCCCCTTAATGGATCTTCACATGTGCACGAAACTGGGCACAGTCTTTAATATTATGGTTTAACTGACAGAATATTTGATGAATTCATCAATAAAAATGAGACTGGATAGTAAGGACTCCAGTGGAAAAACTTCCATGCTGTTCGACAATGTGATCAAAGTTCACTGAAAGGCGTTGTGGTTAATTGTGACAAGTTGAGTTACTTCTCTGTTACAGTGAAATCTGTCTATAATATTGTAATAATATGAGGTTCTTGCAACCAAAACAGGACTCTCAGGGCCATATCCAGAGCCATTTTGATACCTGTTAAGGGGTATGGGCGCCCAAACTTTACAGCCAATTTTAATGCTTTTTACATACAAAGGCACCCAAATACATACAAATGTTCCCAAAAAGGCAAGAAAGGATGTCCCCAAATAAACTCTGGATATGGCCCTGACTCTGTTCAGAATGGGGTGTACACATGGTCACCAGGACAGACCCAAAGTTCATGTAGTGCTGTTTAGCATTCTGAAGATTATGTACGGTATCTATTTTGAATCCATCCTTTTGCTCTACAGTTCATCCCTGAATAATCATTTCAAATGAAAAATTCCACCTTATTTAAATTTTGGAGGGCTCAAATTCAAGGGTACTCCGCATTATCAAAATGTTCCTATGTTGTGTTTTGGTCTGTGCCATTCAAAACCTTATTAACCGAACCCTACCTAAACTGACAATATTTTCACTCCGAGCTTGATCAAGTTGGACAGGTTTCGCTGTACCTATTAAATCTTCCCCTATTCTCTCACTTGTTCTCTGTTCGTTGTGTTGCAGACTGTTGCGATATTGTTTATGTTTCTCTTTCTCCTGCCTCCTCTTGACCCGTCTTAGTTCCCCGTCAATAACACAACGTCTTCCCGAAAGAAGAGTGGCCTGTCTCTACGAAGCTCGAGTAAACGGAAGAATCGAAGCGAATCCACCTCAAACTATAGTCCTCAGCATAACGCTAATAACAACACAAAGAATGTAAGTTTGACAAACAGTAGCAATCTGTGCAGTCCCGATATTTTGTAGACATTTCTTACTATAGTTTTAGTAATCGTGTCTGTTGGTTTGTCCGGTAGGTAAGGTTGCGTTTTTCTAATTTGCATAATAATACATGTAGATGACATGTTTTGAAAAATCAAAACACTTTCATTGAAAAATCACTGTTATGACAGAGAACAATGTATATTAAAGCTAAGTCGCCTGAAGATTTTTGAGTGTTATGATATATAACATCCTCTCCCAGGGTGCTTTGCGCTATGCTCCATTTACCCCTGTAGGAATCTCGCCATGTTTTGCAGGATTCTTGCTGAAACCAGAAACTGTTCTACTGGTCGCAAAACGTATATTTATCTTGAAATACACTCAACAGTTATCCAGTGTGCTTCAAAATGCCAGTGACACACAGTTTGAAGGCAGCTTTTTACAAATTTCCCTAGAACTATATGTTGCGGAAATATATATCGGTGAATAGCAGCTGATATCAATTCGCCCAGGTAGACGGTCGCCATATTCATTTACTGTGGCAACAGATGACCCCGGTTCAACTCAGGCACAGTCCGTGAGACCCTGACAGCACTAAGTGGAGAGGCGCGTAGCAGAACGTAATGAATGCCTAGTAGAGCTTGGATGAATAAATCAAAAGCTATTAAGTAAAAATGACCTTTTTTTACCTCCATTTTAGAGAGGTAGTTTTCTCTAACCTATTGAATTGAACAGTCATCACAAATAGGGTAATCCACCATGGCAAAAAAATCATCCGGTATCAAAGTAACTTACGTTTAAAACCATGTTATAAACTGCGGAGTTGAACTGCTGAATGAAAAGTAATATCGCGAGTTTCCGGGTTTGGTTGATCAGGTGGATATATTTCAGATCTTTCAAAGGGAATCAGGAAGCAGCTGGTGACTTGATTATTGCAAGTTACAAATAGAGTATACATTCCTAATCAGATTTAAGGTCATTGCTTTGCTATAGATAACAGAAGTACATTTATATAAGAATCATACTGCTCAGTGTGAGAAGAGGTTACTGCTCAAATAGATTTTACTCATGTATCTAGAGAATCGTAGCCATAGTGCCATTTCTTCAGATCTCATCATATGTTCAACATTTTAGAATTCCACCAGATTACATTCAAATATTCCACTTGACCATTGTAAGAATTATTTCTATTTAACTGAACATTTCCACCCCTTAACACCTTACTTGCCTCAAATCTCACTACTTTTCCTCTGCATGTTTTCGTTTTATTTTATTTCTCATCGAATTCTTTTCACTAAATTTGACTTTAGTATAACTTTTGCTGTTACATTTATTATGGTGATTCAATCACAGGAAATGAAATTTCCCACCATAAAGTCTTCGGGTGATCAGATTTATTAAAACGATAACAGGAAGTTGACAAAATTGCCCAAAATCATGCGGATAATCCATTATTTCAAAAAAATTGGGCTGAATTTGACTATTGTGATTGAATTATATAGTGGTATTAATATGGTGGCTAGAAAACAGTTGTATTATGGTCTCATATTCAGCCAAATTCCCTAATAACATTCCCACCGATGGCTAAATTATTTTCTGTCCGAAGAATTATTTTCATACAGTTACATGTAACATTGGCAGAAAGTAGATGTATGCAGGCCTGTGCTGTAATATTTTCTCAGGAAACCGGTTGCAGCTTTTCATAATTGAAAGTTGGGTGACCTAAAGACGGTAACCTGTAGTCTAACTGGTCCTTTGGGGTTAAATACATGCATATGGTAACACAAAATATTTGATAACTCATAGACGGTCTGCTAAAACTGAAATCATGAAAATTGGGAAACCATCAAAGAGAACATGGTTTACTGTTCCTGTTTACATGGATTACAGCACAGGCCTGGTATGTGAGGATATCACATTATTATCGATTAAAAATACATATACTGTGTGCATTCTGGATTATTCATTTAGCATGGACATCTATTTTGAATGTTTTTGAAATGCTCACAATTTTGTGAAGAAATAACGTAAAACGTAAACCGAAGCATGATAACATCACAGGTTTATTGTTATGCACGTCAGTCACAATGGACATATATGCATGATATTGGAATGAAGAAATTATGGCATGATTTATAATTTGTTAGTCTCGGAACGATTTTATTTCAGAAACATTTTGGTTCACCATTTAGTACATTTTCCTTCATGATCAGTTTTGTTTACATGTACATGTATTCGGGAGAATTCTCGGAAATAGTGATCTCTTTTATTTAATTTTTTTCTTTCATTTTGTTAGATTAAATAATCATTTGTTTAAGTCACAGCATGTGAAGTCATTCACAACTCTTAACCTAACAGAGCTCCATGGTGACGGTCCGATATATATGTATTTTTTTCCAATTTCGACTCTCAATTTTGCCTGATCTAGGTACAGACCTCTCTTGTGAACACGCTGGCACCTCACGTAGATCGTATCCACCTGAGTTCATCCAACCCTAACTTGGTCGACTTGAATAGTAAAGAGCGACCCCGTCCTATCAGCTTGCCAGAGTACTCTCCCTTACCTAGTCACGAAGCACGAATTCATGACATAAAAACCCGAGAAAACTTCCTGTCCAAAGCTGAGCAAGGTGAGAGTTGATATCTTGCTCTATTACTTCAAGATGCATTATGTTTTTACACACCCCTCAATAGACGAGGTAACAATTATATATTACATATTATATTTTGTTACAAATATTATGTGTTAATTTGTTAAGCATGTTAAGCCAAGTGAGATTACTGTGCACATCTTAATTCTAGTTATTTACATGTACTTTGAGTGTAATAGAATATATTCTACTCTAAAGGTATAAGGCATTATCACATTTCAGAGCAAATTGTAGGGTTCTGATAGGTTGATTGGCCTATTGTATCAGACCGTATTGCAAGTCTCAGTTGACCACTTAAGATTCCCTTGTGGACTTTGGATTTTTTTCACTATGGCATTTAGCAAGTTTAATAGGTCACTGAGCCTAAAACTTCACGGTCTAGAGAGAGCAGATCCGGAAGATATATATAACGCATTGAAAGACACTGTTGGATCAGGGCCGAAAATTCTTAAAGGTCTAGTACAGGTATCCAATACCTTGTGGAACCTCACAGTAGCAAATGAGAATACCAAAGCTCGCCTAGTGCTGGAAGGTATTCACGTTGGAGATCAATTTGGCTATTTTGAGGAAATTGATCCAGGGAAATTGCTGGTAAAAATGAAAGGACCATGCGATTTCACAGATTCTGAGATCAAACGTGCTTTTGAGTTTTATGGAGATGTTCTCTCTTTACAAAGGGAGTCCTATTCGTTTGATAGACAGTTTGAATCTGGAGTTAGGAGAATTTGGATGACGAAATTCAAACGTGATCTTCCTTCTTCTATTTTGATTGGAGGTTTGAGACTTCCTGTATGGTATAACGGTCAAGTAAAAACATGTTATACTTGTGGATCAGAAGATCACATGAACTGGAAGTGTCCCTATAAAAATAAATGCCTGATCTGTCATCAAGAAGGACACTTTAAAAAAACCTGTCCAAAAGCCAAACAGGTTTCTGGAGATACCGTAACCAACGCCAGAAAGCGTAGTTCCTCTGGTCCTCGCTCTGCTCCACCCGCAGACGTCCGAAGAGGACTTAGCGCTGTAGACCTAGACCTGTGGAAGATTGTAGGCCCTGACGGCAAACCTATCAAACGTCATCAGAAGATAGCTGCCGCCGAGAGCAATGAGAAAACCCCAAACCGCTACGAGTGTCTCGAGGACGCGATGGATGAAGGTTGTAATTCAGAGAATGAAGATGTCGATGATGAAGATGTTAGGCGATGATGTAAAAGTCAAAGCAGGTGATCAGAAGCCAAGTGATCAGAAGTCGGTTTCTGATCAAATTGAAAGTGTTGATTTAGTAGTAAGTCCGGAATTGAAGGTTGACAACTTACCGGATACTGGTCACATGCTTTCCGATGAGTATCTGGAGTGTAGTGATCATCCGGAGTCTCAGGTGTGTACTGATCGTCCGTTAAAAGGCGAGACTTCCTTGAACCAAAGGTCGAAAGACTTGTTGGTACAAGACAGAAAGGAGTTTATAAGCAGGAAAATAAAAGACAGGAGAGATCAAATGAAACAAGATAGGAAAGGTAAAAAAAGATTACCCAAAATAAAACGTACATGATGGCTAAGCTAACCTTATATATCTTGGCTTGAGCAGTTTGTGTTTTATTGATGTTTGTACCTGTTTTAACGCATTAGTTTACCGAGTTTTTGAATTGAGTACTATCGTCGCTATATAGCTGAAATATTGCTGAATGCGACGTTAAACCCTAATTCTCTCTCTCTCTCTCTCAGTTGACCACAGTTGGTATACCAATAGAGAATTATTGTATATCAATGCTGTCGAGGACGCGCGTGCTTATAAATCAACGCAGTCAAGGATGCGCGTGCAACACCTGCAGACAAAGACTGTTTCGGACGAATTTGTCTACGCAAGTTGTGCATGCGTGTATCACCTCTGCCTCAATTTGTGTGAGGGAAATTGCGTAATTGCAGACGACGACAAGAAATAAATAATCATCGGAAGCTTTCCATACCACATAAACATGAATGACAGAATGCTAGCTAAGTATTTCATCCAGTTGATTGCTCATCGCGAAACAGAGGAAAAGGAATCAACGCTGCATGTCAGACTACAGTCCGTAGCGATATTTTTACGTTACCGGATATTGAACGTTGATCTTTCTGTCAGGTTGGTGATGTATGTTATACCAACGAGGAAAATGACTCTTCAATGTGATAAATTCGTTATACCAGTCTTTTGCATGGGTATACAGTCTGGTATTTTGTCTCAAAAATAAATATTTTCACTCGCCCTGCGTGCTCGTGACAATATTTATCTTCTCGATTAAATACCAGACTGTTTCCCCACGCAATAGCCTGGTATAACTTATAATATTTGTTCATCCCATCTCGGAAACTTTCTCTCAACCGATAGGAGAATTCCATTCATGATGTTCTTAGAGATAACAACTTTAATGTCCCTACATATACTTCGCTTTCTTTAGTGACAGAGATTTTCAAATCCTTGGTGCGAATGATCGGAACTGAGCGGGATCGTTTAAAACAAGCATTTGAACAGGAGAGTGGACCGGGACTTCAGAACACGTCCAATTCTCTCACAGTTTTACGATCCACATTGTCGGAGGTATGTACAGGCTATCACAGGTGCACACAGTTTTGTTTTGCAGCACTTTCCTGATTATTCTGCCTGGTACATTTTATTTGCGGATTTAAAGATTCTATCAAATACCCCCTTGCACACTTTGCATAAAAAATATACAGAGAAGCTGTGTAAAGAATAAGTTGATAATTTTTTCTACGAAAAATGAAATCAAATTGGACTTCTTGACACAATAGAACAGATGTGATGAAAAACGTATTGAAGCCAGAACCTCTGACCCGTCTGATTACGATCACGTCATATAGTATGGACTAGTCGGTTGTGTCTGACGTCCTATTGTGACGTAGGCTGCACAACAATTCGGTATGACGACATCATCATGACGTCAACGAAAGGTGTTACGTTTTGGGTTTGTTACGTTGTTGGCATTACAATGAAAATGTCGCGTAGAACATTAGCTAGGATTGCTCTCTATGAACGATCGTAATCAGACTCTGACGTCATGGGTCAGCAGGTCACGGCCTTCGCTGTTTCCAAACAGGCGAGGTAATCGAGGGTTTTAACTTTTTTTTTAACTTGGACTATTCCCAAAAACAGATATTGCATTTAACTGTCAAATATAACATCTTGCAATAATTTAGCACAAAAAAAAGTATGGGGGGTGAGGACTATTTGGTAGAACCTTTAAAAGTTTGATGCTTTTGACCAAATGTATTTAATGTATTGCAAGAGATGGATTTTGATTTTTGTGCCAAATTTTTCAAAAACTCATAATTACATTATAGCATGATCATTCAGGCTCAGCTACGGAAGATCCTGACAAATTTATTTATTTTCCAAGGCAAAATATTAAGGTACAGTTTCACAATTTTTAACCATTATTTCTCAATTTCAACCAGATGTGATTATCTTGGAATTTTAAATGAACAGTTCTCACTATTGAGACAATAATGACTTAATTTTTTATATGTCGTATATTTTCATAATGTGTTACATTTTGGCATACTCCAGGCCCTGAAACAAAATGCTGATCTCCGTTCACGCCTGTCAAGAATACATTCTGAGTCCTTGCTATCTGAACCTGTCATCCCTCCTCTATCCCCAGCTCCCTCTCCTGTAGAAAAGGTAGGTTTAGTCATCTTGGTAGCCATTTTGAAATTTTGTTGTTCATAAACATTTGTGAAAGTCTATTGAACTAGAAGTATGGCTTTGCTAATTCACTCCTTTCCATGGCAACATCATCAGCCCTCATTGATGTACATCAGGTCTGTGACATACATGTATATCACCATTGGCTCTTCCTCAGCTGATGCTAAAATAGCGACACTTGTAGCTTCAGAATGACCTGGAAGTTGTCTGTTGCAGTCGGGTCCAAAGGGAAATCTAACCGCTGTGTTATTTTTAGACACAGAGGTGGAACTGGACACATCTGTCTGTTGTCTGTTAGGGGAGTATGCTGGGTGGGTCCAATACAGACAAGTGTCATATTTCTAGTTTGATAGACTTCTGACATTCGTAAATCAACTAAAGAAAGCTTCTGTGTGATAGTTCTTGTTGTTTGAATCTTTGACATGATCACACATGGAGTTTCTAATTTAGTTTCATATCTCAGAGTTTGTACCACAAGATTTAAAGGGGAACAAAAATGCAAAATTAAAATTTTTGGAGGAGAGGTATGTTGTTGTCATATTTTTGCTTTATTTAAAATTTATTTCATGAAAATATCCCTGCTGGTTGCTGAAATATTGCAGTGTAAAGTGTCTGGTACACATTTGGTATTCAAATGACCTTTAATGAGGTAATGATGCCATATTTTCTTGTCTGAATGCATAGGATTTTGATTGTTTAGTGTTTCATTGACATTGTGTTTACAGGTTACTGGATATCACCTTTTCGACTTCGTTACAAATTATTTCGAAAATAAGGTTACCATAGCAACTGGTAGCCAAATATTTTATTCCATGAACTTAAATGATTGAGTTTTAATGAATATGTACTGCATACAGCTTTGTTATACTGCATATTCAGTGATTAAGGTTTCATATATGTTCATGTAACCAGCGCAATTTCCAAAATAAAGCCTGTCCTGTTGCTATGGTAACTATATCCCTAGAAATAATAAGTTATTTCCAAAAAAAAATTTATAGTTCACATAATCTTGTAAATGAGTTCTGCGAATATTCCAGCATTATCTCACGTTCACTTGGTGATGACATCTAATCTCATCTAATTTGCATAAAATTTGCATATTGTCAATATCTCTGCAACTGTTGAGAGTATTTACATGCAGTAATGTCATCTTACTCCGAATCATGAACACTTCCTAAAAATGACCGCAAACCATTTCGGTTCCGCTTAAATATCAACAAATTTCACTTGTTACCATAAGAGAAGTTTACCTATCACATAGATGGAGAATACTAATCTAAAGTTATTTCAAAATTTTAATAGATTGAAGTTTTTCGAAATGCGGTACATGTATATTCTTTTATTTAAAATAGTCCATTAATGTACTTTCGCAAAAGCTAAAGAATTCTTGTTTTGATTTGAAAGTTTAATATCCTAGATATAGGTGATATCAATTTGCTTTACCAGGAGGCCCCGGTGCAAGCTTTGCCGATAAGACCATCATTATCAGCCGAGAGTTGCTCTGTAACAGATCTCTACTTTGATGCAGAGGAGACGCTAGGTTCGAGTGATTCGTCTTCGGAGGTAAGAATAGAGAGGTGTTAATATGGTAATCCCTCTAATAATTCAATCCCTCTATCAAAATTCAATCACTCCTAATTTTGGGGGACAATAGTGTTGGTGAAAAAAAAAACCAACCTGAAAAGGCTCCCTATTTTCAAAATTAATGAATGGATGCAATATTATGCCTGTGAATGAAGTTCAACAACTGACAGACAGAATGGCTTCAGAAACATAATTAACCAATTAAAGTGATCATAAACCCTCAAGTAAAGTTTCCATCAAATGAAAGACCACTGCGAACAGTGTCGGAAAATATTTATTGTAATTTATTACGATTTTATTACACAGTAAACTGCAAATGAAGCATGGTATTCTATGGTGGTCTGTTGCAATCATATCTAGGTCCAGTGACGTCACACTGCACTTTCCAATGCTTAATTCAAGCTTAAGGTGTGCATACTTTGAGTTTCAACACAGACTCACTGTTCCAGTGTGCATGTTTCACCAAAATCAGGGAAATTAAATGCAAGATTCAAATTGAATTGACACTTATGAGCTACCATCTCCTGGATTTTGGTGAAACATGCACATTGGAACAGTGAGTCTGTGTTGAAACTCAAAGTATACACACCTTAAGCTTGAATCAGACATTGGAAAGTGCATACAAAGTTTGAAATATATGTATTAAGGCAGTGTGATGTCACTGGACCTAGATATAATTGCAACAGACCACCATAGAATACCATGCTTTACATTGTATTTGCAGTTTACTCTGTGTAATAAAATCGTAAAAAATTACAATAAATATTTTCCCACACTGTTTGTTATGGTCTTTCATTTGATGGAAACTTTATTTGAAGGTTTACGATCACTTTAACAATGGTAACGAGCCCTTGTGATTTGGGGCAGCTTTAATCACACTAGTGGCAGTATATCTATTTAACATATGACCTTAATTCTACAGACTGCTGCTCGCATCATGTATTTTGAGATATTCCCAGTTGAAATTGTCTTTTTGGTGTCCTTGGTTTGATTGCAGTGCATGTCTGTTATGTAATATTTTGTACTGTATACCAATGCGTTTTCACAGTTAATACTGGTGTATTTTCCCACAGCCATCAGATGAGGAAGAAATTTCCAGCGAAATCTCGGACGATAACGATACTAATCTCACTCCCGCTCTCAGCAGTAAGTACATGTGACGTTGATTCTCCATTCCTGTGGTATTCTTCTGGCATCAGAGCCTGAACCTGTTACTGTCAGGTACAGCGCCCTCTGATTGATCAGTCAAAGAAATGTGACTCACAGATTGTGTGTACGTGGCTACATGTAGCACTCTTGGCCAATCAACATTGTCCATTTAAGATGGGTTCACAATATCTATTCAGGCAAAAAAAATGTCTTTTTCCGGTCACCCTGCCTACCCTCAATAAAATGCTGCTGGAATGAAATATTATTTGAGATTTTTGGCCAAAAAAAAAAAAACACAAAGAAATTGGCAAAATTGATTGTTTCTGACCAAACCTGATATTTCTTCATAAAGTCAATAAGACAAAGAAAAATGAAAAAAATTGTGACCGCCTATTCAGACTTTTTGTTCATAACCGGAAACAGACATCTTTTTTGGCCTAAACAGATTCTTTTGATATAGTTGAATGACAAACTTGCATATACCAGATGCACTTTCCATTTCTCTCACATACTATAGATAGTAAATGCTTCCTATAGAACAATATCTTCATTGAAAAGTCTTTTTTATTTGTTAGCATTTTCTCCATTTATTTACCAACTTGTAACAGCACAAGCTCATAATACATAATAAGTAGGAAAATAAACCCTGGGATTTACTTAGTTTCAGAAGATATAGTTTCATCGTCATTCATCACGGGTAGAAGATCCACATTACCGGTGATTAAACCTGATGTAGGCGATATAAGCCTCTGGAGCCTCCTGTGTAAAAACATTGGGAAAGACCTGTCGAAGATATCCATGCCGGTTACTCTCAACGAACCCCTTAATATGCTACAGGTAAAACTGACTGTTTCTCTCCCTTCCAATTTATGATGAATTTTGAGGTTTTTGGGGAACATTTTAATTGATTTCAAATCTCATCTACATGTACTCAGCCACAAAATCTAGTTTGTGACACAACAAATGCCCCATGGATGGATGACTAATCTGTTAATAGAAGAGCACTCTCAGATTGGCCTAGCACTTCTCCAGAAAACTAAGGACATATATTGTCCGAAAGCCTGGCTTCTGACTTCAAACATACCAACAAAAGGAGTTGACCTTATGTACCATTTTTCTAAGCCACAACAGGCAGAAGAGATGTCGTAGAATCAACTTCACCATGGTGACGACGGGTTGTGAATGAGAAATTTGCTGAATTTATTTTTTTATTTTACAAATTGAATAAGAATTAAACTTCTAAATTATTAAGATCAACTCTTGTAGAGAGAAAAGTAAAAGAAATAGGTCGCATGCTAATTCACTTCCTGAATGAATATGGTCCAATCGCTGTAGCATGTCTTCCATTCTCATAGATTCTCTCAATACAAGAATCATTTTGTGGTGTGTAACCTTTATCTGTCAATGCTCAAGCAATTGGTGGATGGGAGAGAACTCCATTAATGGGAGACAACTCTTAATCATGTTTAATTTTCTCTGCTGAATGACTTCAGAGGCTCTGTGAGGAGTTGGAATACAGCGAACTTTTGGACAAGGCTGCAGAGTGTGACGATCCGTACGAACGAATGGTAAGAGCGCTTTGATTACTAATGTGTTAATCTGTGTAAGGTTTTGATTGATTTAGTATTAAATCAAGGCTTTTGGTTATGATTATATCTCTGTTGAACGTGTTGGAAATGACTCTAATGCTTAAATTATAATAGTTTTGGGAAACTTCAAGCCAAATAAGTTCAAATTTCACTTGACAAAACTATCCTTCCATGTTGAATCATAGGCCTTTGGTCAAAATACACTACCCATGATTTTATGCTAGAAGCTCTAGCTAGTGTTGTGTCAGTGAATCTGTTGTTCAAACTTGATAATCGGAAAAGACCATTGTCAGACAGGTTTTTGAGACAAATCAGTAATAATCATGCTTTGAGCAATGCAGTCATTCTTGTGGATATGTACAATTACCTGATTAAAGATCCTTTATAACGCAGGTTTGTATACTCCATACCAGCCCTGGATGTATATGTGGGCAGTACAGCTATCACTCATACCGTGTGTTTAAGATAACAGCCAATGAACGGATGGCATTCGAGTGTGATACGCCACCTTTAGGGAATCTTGATTTATTTTGACAAAGTTCGAGTTAATGTGGAGAAAAAGCTAGAGGACAAACTCTTTGAAGTTGTGGGCGAAAACCATTTGGGGGCATCTGTTAGTTCAAAACAAATGACTACGAACATGTGAATTCGGAACAATCAAAAGGGGATGAAATAAACAACACATTGCCTGGCATTTGATTCGCTCAAATATGGGCATATTCGGAAAGGTCATGAAGGCTGTTCGGAAAGCCTATAAATATAATGACTGGCCTACATCCTGGTGAATTCGAATTCGTCTTTTGTCATGGTTCGGCTTTGTCAGATGAACCATGACTAAGGATGAACTTGATCAACAGAATCTCAATTGTGAGAGGATTTGAGAATTCCACCTCCTTATCCGTTCTTGTTTTTTCACTTTCCCAGCTGTATGTAGCTGCCTTTGCCGTGAGCCCGTATGCGTGTACCTATTACCGAGCAGGTTACAAGCCATTTAATCCTTTACTGGAGGAGACGTACGAGAATATCAGAGAAGACAAGGGCTGGAGATTTGTATCTGAACAGGTAATAAGTACTTCCTAATAAGCCACATCGTAATCCCAGAAGTAACGCATATTACCGCATATTCATGCCAGGCGCGAGACTGGGGGGCAGGTTCACGCACATGCATTTCTTCACGAGGGCCAGCAGCGCCGCCATCTCGGGGAAGGTTTCTTGCGCTGAAATCCTGAAATTATTCCAACAACATTTATTGTGCAACTTTCTTGAACTGTTAAACCGGCACTCGGACAAAATATCCTGGCGTTGCTTGCTCTCGTGAAATAACGCATGTGCGTGAACCTGCAGCTGCCCTCAAGTCTCGCATCAGACATTACAATGAGGCTTATTCCAGGACAGTATCTTACAAATCCTACTACAGTAATCTCTCAAATAATTCAATGACAGGAATTCAAATTTTCTACCATAAAATCAGGGGGTGATCAAATTTATTAGAATTTTTCAGTTGACCAGATAATTCAAAATCATGCAGATAACCCAGGTGGTTGAATTTTCATATGGAGAGGGATTAGGTACGGCGTATCACGTTGGTCACACTGGTTCTTGTCAGATCACTGAAGTTAAGTTACGTTGAGCTCGGTCAATACTTGAATGGGTGACCATGTGCTGTATTAGCTTGGCTGATCAGTGTCCAGGATAATAGGAACTGTGGACACTCTCATGTCCTGGTACATGTACCTGTAGGCACCGTTGTGATATGACTGAAAAAATGTTGAAAACGACGTTAAATCCTACTCACTCACTCACGCACTGGAGACCCTATTTACCGTACATGTGTTCAATCATCCACGGTGGCCTGGAAGCTACAATGGCATCAGATGATGCAATATTTGACATGATGAGATTAGTCCGTCTTAAATATACTTCTTTATGCTGGATATTATAGGGGCTGTTTCTTGTTTCTCAGTTATTGGGGAATGTACATCTAATGTTTTACTTTCAGGTCAGTCATCATCCCCCAGTATCAGCGTGCCACTGTGAATCCCGGAACTTCATCTTGTGGCAAGGTAAACTCGACATTTAAATATTTACTGTCAGATCAGGCTGTTGTTAATCAATAGGTCATTTAGCATGGTCCTGGTGTTCCCAAATCAACATGCTAAATGCGATAATTATTAATTATGGATTGCGTATGAGATTGACCCCTGATAAAGACACTCGTCTTCATTATTAGGGGATAATCCTCCTGGACAAAACTGCGGAAATCGAGACTCGAGTTTCCCTGGCTACTTTCATCTCATTACATGATCGAGCTTGGTTTAAACAGCCCAGAGAAGTGGTGTACAGGATGTGGTGAATATTCCAATATATTCATAAAATAGCCCTACAAACCAACAAATACAATACATTAATATCAAATGATAATTTAGGTATGTTGTATCACGTTGAGCACACAGGTTCTCATCAGATCACCGAAGTTAAACTGTACTGGCTGGGCTAATCAGTGTCCAGGATAATAGGAACTGTGGACTCTCTCGTGTTCTGGCACATGTAGGCACCACGATCGTGATATAATTGAAAAGAATGTTGAAAACGACATTAAATCCTACTCGCTCACTCACTGATAATAGAAAAATACTCCGAAACTGGATTAAATACATCCTGCCACATAACACGCACCCCTTTCAGGTATATATCAGGGATTCCTCTTCATCGGTTCATTTGATTGGATGCCTCATTTTGACACTAGGGCTTCTCATATACCGAGAGGCTGATGTTGAAGTGAATTTTATCAGCCCCAGATTTTATGGTGGTAAATTTCACTTGCTGTGATTGAATTATTAGAGGTATTACCGTAGTCATTATTCTGAGCTGGTCTTTCGTTTCTTACAGATGTCAGAATAAAGAGTAAATTCTGGGGGAAGTCCATGGAGATTCAACCTTTGGGAACCGTCAATGTCAAACTACCCAGGTAATAGTTATACTGCTAGTGATGCGGAAATACAAAATGACGAGGGAAGGAGGTTTTTATCTCTCTTTTTTTTCGCACAGACCAAATAATAATAATAATAATAAGCTTTATTTAACGAGGGTAAACAAATACATGATCTGACTCAGTCAGCAAAAGCTGATCTTCCCTGAGGCCCTCAGGCAAAAACACAAATTCAGAATATACAACATGCACACAAGCACTACCATGACTATATACAGAGAATGCATACGAATGGTCATGAGAAGAATACAAAATTGAATGATTGAACAATCATTTTCTGTCACTGAGGTTCTTTATATGTACATGTGTTTGAAAGAACGTACTGAGGGAGCACATTGCATTGCGGGTTCTAAAGAATTCCATAGGACCGCACCAGAGTATTTAAGACTTTTCTTGTACAGTTCGGAGTGAGGGAACGGAATTCGAAGTGCCTTTTTAGAAGAGGATCTCAATGAAGACATCTATACATCTTTTCTGTACATGTATACTTGTACATCTTTTCTGGCAAACTGAAAGAATAGTTTAAAAATATTTGCACAATACTAATTTCCTGCAAGTAAAACAGGATACCTAACAACTCTTTGACTCAATGTTCAAAAACATTATTATGCCCCCCCCCCTCTAACTAAAGGGGGGGGGCATATAGCGATCGCTTTGTCCGTCCGTCTGTCCGTCCGAATTTCTTGTCCGCGCAATATCTCGGTTAATATTTGATGGACAGGATTGAAACTTGCATGGAATGTGGCCAGTGCCTCGTAGATGTGCAGCGTTGAGTTTTTTCCGAGTTCTGGTATAATTTTCAAGAGTTATGGCTCTTTGTTCCTGAATTCTCCGTGAATTGGGACTTGTCCGGGCTGGATCTCGGTTAATATTGTATGGACAATTATGAAATTTGCAGGATATGTGGTCAGTGCCCTGTAGTTGTGCAGCGTGAAGTTTCTCCACCTTTCGCATATATTTTCAAGAGTTATGGCCCTTTTTTCTTCAAATCTTTGTGAATTGAGACTTGTAGGGCTGGATCTCGGTTAATATTGCATGGACAAGTATGAAATTTGCATGATATGTGGTCAGTGACCCATTGGTATGCAGCGTGAAGTTTCTCTGCTTTCGCTTATATTTTCAAGAGTTATGACCCTTTGTTTATCAAACCTAAGTGAATGGGATATTTATTTGTCCAGGCTGGATCTCAGTCCATAGCCGATTTGGACCAGGAAAATGGCTATATTATGGTTATTCTACATTCCAAAGCAGACAACAGAGGTCCTGAAGTATGAAATTGCCCCAAAAAGAGTGAATTGGGTGCAAAATTCAAAGTTCACTGATCGCTTCATAATTTCACCACAATATACTCCCAAGGAATGTAGGTCTCATAACCAGGTCACATTTTCGGATTTGGCGAAAGCCCTGGTGACCATCTTGCATCGAAACATCGTATTATCACTTGTTGGTTGATACTTGGAATATGTATTATGTGAGGCATGGTAAAAAAGTGACTGAAACAGAATTTATATAATTATCCAAATTAGGCCTCCACCAACCAGTAAACAACAGAACAATGGCGGGGCAGTATCGGATTAAAGTGGAAGGGGGGGGGGGCATACATTTGAGCAATCTCTGATTGCTTCCTTCCTGTGTTTTGACAAAATTCATTATAGAGAAATATGTAAAAATGAGGGGGGGGGGATTAAAAAAAATTGACAGATTGTTTCGGCTGTGGGCGATGAAAAAAGCTGTTTATTGCCATGAAATAAAATGACACGGCATTGCCCGTGAACATGGTGAAGCTAGAAATTTATTTTATTCTGTGTTACATGTAGTATCTGTAGTAATTAGTCTGGCCCAAAATAATATGATGCAGAGCTGTATTTTCATGTTTTTTGAGGCCTGATATATTGTCAATTTACAGATATAATGATCACTACAGCTGGAACAAAGTGACCACCTGTGTACATAATATCTTTGGTGGTCAGAGGTGGGTTGACCAGTACGGAGAAATGACCATCAGGAATGGGGATATTGTATGCAAAATATCATTTGCCAAGGTGAGTAGGATTCGATGGCGCCCGATGTCTCCTATATAACTGGCTCAATATTCCAGACAATATGTCAGAGATCTGCTCTCTGTACCAGCTTGGTCTTACAAAAAAAAAATGCTTGCTGCAGACAGATTTGACTGAACACATCCTGCCACCCCACCCGGTAATTGATGCAGCTCCTGGATCAAATGCAAAATGATTAATCTTGGCAACTATTTCCTTATGCCGATTTCCTCCTCTCAACCATGAATATTTCACCTAACGAAGGGAGGTAACCAGCCTAGACTCAAATGCATGCAGGAAGTAATCTGCATCCTAGGGTAAACTTCATATAAGTTTAATTACATGTATGCTGCTCCATTTTGGCCCCAGTATGTAAGTGAGAGTGGACTATGGAAATGCTGTCCGTCCGTCTGTACCAATGTTGTGAACCCAGTATCTCGATAACATGGAGGCCTCTAGGTCAAGTTCACGCAGGAGGACAAAATGTGAATAGCGGTGACACTCCCTTGTGAACAATCTATCTAACTGGCAAATAGAGCTTGATATTGTGCAGAATGCTGTTTTATGGGAGCCTCTAGGTCACGTTCACTCAGGAATGACCTTGACCTACTTTCAAAAGTCACAGAGGTCAAAATGTGAATAGCCTTGTGAACGCAATATCTCAGTATTGAACTGTGAGAGCTGGAGACTGGCTAGTTATTTGCGCTGCAAACTTACCTCACTTCCACTCCCACAGCTGGTCAGACTACCTGATGTCAGTCTGAAATCGATTGATACATTAGGATCGATACACTGCCTTGGTTAGTTACTCATAACAGTTCTAGATATAAATAGCTCGACGGGTTTTCACTAAACTGAACAAATCAGTAAGCTGCGCGTTCTGTCAGCCAATGTTGCCAATGCACTGCGAGGTTTGATTTTTGACTGGTTTTAATTTAAAAGCTGGCCAGATCGACTACCTTTGATGTCATGCTGAAATCGACATCGGGTGTCGAGGGGAAAACCGCAGGCTTAAGATACCAACATGCTAATTCAAAACAACCGGGGGAGGGGGGGGATGAAATGTACGACGATATTGTGTTATAGATGCAATGACTTGAGGACTCGTCTGAATCACCAAAAATGTCCAGGTAAACCCTCTTCGAGGTAAGGGTTTACCTGGACCTATGCAAATATACAGAGCCTTGTCGAGAGAATTTTAGTAGTGCTGGTAACATTTCCTTTCAGACTGGCTGCCCTGCAGGACCTGCTAGCTACTCGACTTGTGGCAATTCTCCCGAAAGTCATAAAATACTTCATAGAGTAGCCCGATCATATCTATCAAATCTGGCCTATGTCATCACTCTGCTTGACCACTCTTATTCCTCTATGACAGTTTTGAGTCATCTGTATCAATATTCATCTGAACACACCAGATTTATGCTCAAGTTAGAAGACTCATCAGTTGCTTTATGGTGTTTTCCTGGTGTCTGATACTGTATTTCTGACAGTTCTGATAAGTGAACAGTAAGAATATTATGCAGTGAAAGTTATGGCCGAACAGGGCCACCTGTGGAAGTAATGATATGATTGGTTAATATCTTGAATTACATTTTGTTACCAGGCTAGCTATTGGTCGGCTAAGAGACACGAGCTGGTTGGTCAGGTGCTGAATGCTGAGGGGCGAGTGGTCCATCATTTATTTGGTAAATGGAACGAGGCGCTGTACTGCGGCCAACCTCCGACCACCAAATGTATCTGGAGACCAGGTAACTAAGGCCCAAAAAAAAAGTGTGTGCGTTGTTCTGAACCCTGCGCAACAACAAAATTTCCCATCAAATTTTCTCTCCCAAGTTTAATATCTCCCTTGATTTAATATGTATCCCTGTCCTTAAAGGTTATACAAAATGGTCTCAAAATCTGCTACTTTTTTGTGCTAAATTGTAATAGAGGAGATTATATAGACTTGTTTTACATTTTTGTATGTTTTCAAACTGCCCAAGGTTGGAAATAGCAGCAGTAAAGTGCGACAATTTCATGCCCCTTTCAAAACGGCGAAAGCTGTGACCGCTTGACCTGTGACGTCACAACCTGATTACGACCTCGCTGAAATGCCTGTTGTGACGTCCAAATGTCAGCGACATCACGCTAGAACTCCCACAGTTGGGTGAATCTTTCGTAACAACGCCCGACGTCATAGACTATGACGTTTACGGCGCAATCGTAATCAGGTTGTGACGTCATGCACCAGAGGTCACGGCTCCAATACGTTTTTGCCCACATGTGTGCTATTCGTGTCCTAAAACCCACTTCGACGACATTATTCAAGAAAAAAATACTAATTTTTTGTTTGGAACACTACTGGGTATGTTTTAATGCAAAGTAGTATAGAGTCATTTGGTATAACCTTTAACCAGGGCTCTTTCAAAGTTTAAAAAAAAATATATATATTTTCTTTTTACAGCATCCCCTGCCACTTTTCTCAAGGGTCTTGGACAGAAACAAAATTTTTTTTTTTTTTGGCCTAACAGTATCAGAAACTGACAGTGATGGTGACGGATAAGGAAAGCAAAGCAACTTTGATACACATTGATACATTGTGCTTGATCAAAAACTTTGCGGATCAGATTTGTTCATCTTCGAAGAAAAAGAATTCCTTAGTTCATTGCAAATTGTCCTTAGATTTCTTCCATGGATTTAATAATTAATATTTCTGTATTTGTAGGTGCTATGACAGATGATTACGAGCTGTACTATGGGTTCACACGGTTTGCTATAGAGCTGAATGACCCTGATAGAGACCACTCCAGGTTCTTCCCACCTACTGACACGCGTTTCAGACCAGATCAGAGGTACATGTATCATTATTTCTTATTATACCACCTGTAACAAAATTTGGGGTGTACTGTATTCTGCTTGTCCGAGTCTGTATGTTCAAAATTTTGTGTCTGTGTGATAAAATTACTTGGATGGATAGATTTTTCCCAATTTTGGTGTGTGGAAGATTTTCTGAAGTTTTTTCTAAGATTTAGGTTCAGTGAAAATTCAGTCAACCCTATTGGAATTGAGCTGGCCTCAGAATTTTTGTTTTTGTTTTTTTTTTTAATTTCAAAATTTTTTCAGCTTATTATTATAATCATGTGGTCATCTCAATCACTGAGTTAAATTTCAATCACCCCTAAAATTTTGTGGGTGAAAATTTATTCAGTCATTCTAAGAAATGTGTTCACCAGACACCTTCTAGAATCATTTAAACAATGAAGAAATAATGGATTATCTGTCTTCTTTTTGGATCATTTTCTTGAACTTCCTGTTTTAATCCATTTGATCAACCTCCTGATTTGATGGTGGACAATATCACTTCCTGTGATTGAAGTATTGGAGGATTTATCTCAGCTGATTAATTTAATCAGTGCTGTATCTTTTTTTTAAAAAAAATTCCAAGTTCAAACCTCAGTAATTTCAAGTTTCAAACCTGCCTGGACCGGTAGATTGAACGATTGCCTGCCATCAGCACATGAAGATGGGGAATTTACTGAAAATTTAATTTTCATCCTATTCAGGGTTGAAAATAAAATGGCTTTTCCCTGGCCTTAAAAAACCGTTAAAATCAGCATTTTTGTCCAAATGGCCTGGAAAGGCCTTGAAATTCACTAGACATGCTAGAGGCAAAGATCTATGTGATGAATTTGTAAAAAAAATTAATATAGTGCTTGTTTTAGAAAAAGTTTCCCATGAAACTGTGAAAGAAACGTATTTATTTCTCAGTTGAAAGGGCACATTTTGAAGTTGTGAAAGTAGTCTGAAGGTTTAGGATCAGGGGAGATAATTCATGATTGGTCAAAACCTTAACATGCTTAAGGACCAGTGACGGTAAAAAAGGAGTCAGGAAAATGATACTTTTGGGCCTGGAAATGCCGGTACCTGTATGAACCATATCTGTTGCATATTGCTGGAGAACTTATCGTCTTTGAAATAGTGTAAACTACATTGTATTATAAATATATTTCCAAGTCATTCCTTGTTTATCCAGTGAAATCTGGGAATCCGATTCCTGCAACATTTCTGTGAATCAAAATCACTGGAATTCAAATGGATTCCTGTAATTTGAGCAAAACTTGTGCAGAATGTATTGATTCCTGTGGATCCTGATTGTGCAACCTTGCGAGAATACGGTGAACCCTCTAATAATTCAATCACAGGAAGTGAAATTTTCCATTAAAATATCAGCAGGTGATCGAATTTATTAGAACAGGAAGGTGACAAAATTGTTCAGAATCATGCAGATTATCCGTTACTTCTTCATCATTTCACCGATTTTAGAGGGTGATAAAATTTATTAGAACGGCCAGTTCAAGTTTGTCTCCAAAATTGAAAGTGATTGAATTTAGATAGGGGGATTGAATTATTAGAGGGATTACCTATGTCCGAATTTCTATCTATTTTGAGGAAAACCATGGCGTGACATCCTGCGATTTTATTGTTGGAGAGTTTTCTGTAATGTTCTCCATGATCTATTCGAAGGTTATTGGAAGAAGGAAGAATCGAGGAAGCTGAAAAGGAGAAGACGAGGTTAGAACAACAACAACGAGAACGACGGAAAAAGAGGGAAGACAGAAATGTCCAGTTTGAACCTAAATGGTTCAGGTAGGTCCTCTGAAAAAATGGTGAATGCACACCTTTCTTGGATGTGCGGTACCGATTTTCACCAGCAGAATGGCGAAAGCTATTTGGCTAGATTGAGTTTCTGTATTCTACATTAAAGTAAAATATTAATGTTGGATGTATTACATGTCTCTCATTATAACACAGTTCATTATACAGGGTAAGTAAAAAAAAAAATTCCACCTGTGGTTTTGTTAATTTATTCATCTGAAGATATAATTTATTGTGTATATGAATTTTACAAAACGAAGGGTACTCCCTCTCTGTGCTATAACCACCCATTGTATGATTTATTTATGGACAGAAATATACAGATAATGTGTATACACCAATGACGCTCATGAATAGAAAGTGCATTCTCTACATAATGTGGAAAGGCATGAAAACGGACACAGGAATGAGACACTTCACATGTTTAGCTGTTTTCAGGTATCTCTGTTGCACTTCAAGAGTTTCAACTCCGAGAGTTGTGACTTGGCATTGGAAAAATGTGCAACAGAAATATCTGAAAATAGATAAACAATGATGGGTCTCATTCCGGTTTCTTCATCAATGAGCACTGTGTTCACTCATTGCTGCATTATGAAGAGAATGCACTTTCCTTTCGTGAGTGCCACTGGTATTTACACAATATATCTATATTTTCTTCCATGAATAGTACATACATGTACCATGGTTGAATATAGTGGAGAATAAGTACCCTTCCATGTGTTATATTCTTATACACAATAAATTGTAACTTCATATGAGTAAATGCACAAAACCACTGGTGGACATTTTTTTTTTCTACTCACCCTGTATATCGGATTTCATGGCCTCTGTTATGTCCCCCAGTATGTATGCTGCTATTATGATGACTCAAAAAAGTGTGACTCACCGTTTAGTGCGGTCAATATTTTGTTCCCCAATTTCAGCGTTATAATGAAGAACAATTGTGGTATTCCCTTCATCTCGGAAAATACTGTGAATTGAAAGAACTACTGTATGACAAGAATATTCGGTCTTCTTCTTTTGGACGACACCATTTTGAGTTTGAGATTGCTCACCCGATGACATTTTACTTGAAGTTCACCCGATGACATTTTACATGAAGTTCACCCGATGACATTTTACATGAAGTTACGGCAGTACATTGTAATAAATATTATTCTGTAAATATATTTCTACGGGTTGATCTTGTGATATTATGAACAGAGAAATGTCTCCTGGAATTGATCGATATATCTATTATAAACTCGATTAATGGCAATTGAATATCATCATCATGGTTTCTAGTAATAAAATATTAATCCAATGAAACAAGGTAATGTTAAAATATATGAGATGAGTTTTAAATATAAATATACCGTACATCTGTCTCCCCCTCGCTGCAAAGTGAGGCGGCCAGCTGCATGAACTTTTTCTACCGATAACTAGGTTTTGAATGCGGAAACCCAGGCCTTAGTGCCAGATCTTAAACCAGCGACATATAAAGATGGGGAGCATTTTTTTTTTAGATCTGTTTTTAATCAGATTGAAAATAAATTTGAGACAAAACAGACGGACTGACATACAAAATAGTAATTCTATAACACTTGTGTCAGTAACATCGAGCTAGCCGTGCAACTATTACACGATTTACCTCAGTTATGTGAAATGTACATGTGTCAAGTGCAGGTGTTCATTAGGAGATTCCATTTCAAAAGTCTGATGAGGAAAGGGATGTCTGCTTTCATACAAGTAACAATTGAATAAAACAAACAAATAAATTACAAGATGAAATTTCCTTCTCAAGTTTAACTGTTGTTTTCATCGGGAAATTGATTAACAAAGCGACACAAATAGGCATATATCCACGGAATTTCCCAACAGCTGACTCAGTTGACAAAATCACTCCCCACTTGAGAGACCACATATACTCATCCACTGACATTGGCACGATGCTAACCGAGACGGAAGCGTCGTCTCAACATCAGTGGATGAGTTTTTCAAAAAAGGGGAGAAAGGTTGTCAAAGTTTAAAATATGTTTTCAACCTTTCATTGTAATCTTTGTTGGCAATCAATTTGCCCCAAAATATAAACTTTCCCACACTAACTGTGTGTAAAATAACCGTTTAGCACGCCCAAGAAAACATTATTTCTTAAATCAATGCTGCATATATTGATAATGCAATAAATGGATTTCTTGTTGTGGTCAAAATGTACTTTCAGTCATATGGAAATTTGATACTTAAATGGTCGATTAAATTATTCTTGTGAAATTTACCATACTTTTCCCATTTACTTTGCAGGAAAAGCACCAATGGTGGGAAAGAGGCTTTCGAATACAACGGCAAGTACTGGGATCTTCGAAAAGATCCGGGATTCATGAAAATGACTTTCACAAAGCTGTGGTGACCTCGGCTGAATATAGGTCCGAATTATTTGCAATGATATGAACATCCCGAGGTCGATATCAGAGAAATAGATTTGTTCAACAGTCTTTTCACCTCACTCTGTATTGCAATATTATGAACATATATGCTTTCAAGTCAATTCTTTTCAATTAGGCAAAAATAAAATAAAATTGATCTTTAGTTCGAGGTCATGGTCATCATGAAATGTGTACACAGAAATACACAAAACTGATCAGTAACAGAAGGTAAGTTTACCTTCCTGTGTTATTTAGTCTTTTCTATTTCTTTTTAGTTTGCGAGGGCCGCAAAACTAGTATATTAAAGATAAAATTGTAGTTACCCGTTTTCTTCCATTCTCAAAAGAAAAAATTTATAATAATAAAATAAAAATCCTGCATCCCTCATGACTTTGTGAAAAGTGAATGCCTGAAAACAATTAAATTTTTATGACCTAATTCAAATGAAGGGTTTGAGTGCTACCCAGCAGACTGGCTGAAGATCTGGCAGGTCAGATAATTTTGTTGCTTCTTGAATACTTTTGTCTTGTAGAATGTTGGTGATTAATCCAGCATCAATAGATATTTGATTTTATTGTGTTTTTTCTGTCCAACGAAAAGTGTGTGGTGTAGCTTTTGGGAAAGTTGCTGTAAAGGGAGATAACTCCATAATTAGAAATTATCCTCATATTTGTTTGGGGTTGTCTCCCTTGCATTATCTGAATTTGGAAAAAAGGCATTCCTGCATAATATAAGGCCATAGACAGCTTTGAGAATCTATTTAACACAGCCTATATGAACAGATTTTCATCTGGATTGTGTTGGATTTTCTGCTTTTTGTTATTTCTTTTGAAAAGAAATTTTGTGATATGGCACAGCTTGGCTGAATACATTATGTGATAGAAACGTGCGCTTCATCTTTTCTTGCTAACATTGTTCGTGATTGTATACACTTGACATCAACCTCTGACATGTCATTTTATGATTCCTTTGTTAAGATACCTGTTTATCTATGTTGTTAATTTCCTTGACTGGAGAGGATATTTTCCCCTCATAGTTCACATTTGATTTACATTGAAGGAGATATGAACGCCGAACCACATCACGGTACTATAAGCACTATCAGAAGCAAATGAACTTGTGAAGTGTGTAACATTAGATCAGATTAGCTAGACGACACTGACACTCATCAAACAGCCTACACCACTAGACTCTTGCACAGTCTTGACACATGGAAGACACGGGTGCACTGCCAAAAATACCCTACTTATTTAAGATATTGCCCTAAAATTGTCTTGAAATAAGATAATTTTACTCAAAATAAGTTAAATTTTAAGAAAATTTGGAGTGGGGTAAGTATATTTTACTTAAACAAGAAAAAATGAAAAAAAATTCTTAAAAGAAGAAAAATTCTTCAGTTTTTCTTGTTTAAGTAAAATATACTTACCTCACTCCAAATTTTACTAAAACAAGAACAAAAACTTAAAAATTTTGTTAAAATTTAACTTATTTTAAGTAAAGTTATCTTATTTCAAGAAAAGTTTAGAGCATTATCTTAAATAAGTAGGGTCTTTTTGGCAGTGTGGATCATGGATGAGACTAATTATGTACATTTCATAGGCTGAGTATTCAAATTCCAGCATCAGCTGATCTTGTGATGCAACATCCGATTGGTTTCTAATCTGCACGCTCATGACACATAACGCCACAATTTTACTGCGCAACTATGTCGCATCATGTGTGAAAAGCAGGCAGAGTTCGAATTTGGCACCTGTCTGTCAGTCCAAGACTGGTAAAAAATCAAACGAACTGGTGTGAGTGACTGAACAAGTCCGTCGGACTGGTAACAAAAAAGCTCTCAGTTCATTGTGTTAACTATTTCTCTGGATATCTCTGCACAATTTGTAAAGAATGAAAAACGAAAAGTTTGTTTTCGGTTACTCGACCGAGTCTAAATAAATTGTGTGAGTCTAAAAAAAATTCCAGCAAATTCCAACGAAATCACGACCACGGCCGCGTTTTACGACAACAACAACAACAACCGTAAAGCGGTGTGAACACTGTCAGCCTACCGTAAAGTGTGACTGTAATGCAGCATGGCAATGCAGGTTGGCGATCTTTTCAGAAAATAAAGCTCCCAATTCCAGGTTGGGAATCGAGAAATCAGCAACATGATTACGCTTCAGTCGACCTGCTCATGTTTACCAGGATAATTTTAAACATATTCTCTATCAACTTCGAAAGAAATCTACTGATTTTTGGCTTGGAATGGCGTTTGTTGAAGCAGTGTTTTTCGCGCCGACACATGCAGTCAAAGTCGCCGTCAATGTCTAGCCGATGGGGTTGCGGTTTGTCGTCTGTGATTATCTTCACACGCGCTCAAGAAATTCAAGAAATGCACAATTATTAATTTCTTATTTAGTAGCAACCATATAAACAGAGCACAAAATATTCTTGATGACAAATGTTCCCACATGATCTTTTATTTAATATTAACGGACTAGTAAAAGTATTTGCGGACTGGTTATATTTTTGGCTCACTAGTCTGGTGGACTGGTTAAAATTTTTCTTAAATTCGAACACCGGCAGGGAGGCGGTGGTCAACGTGCAATTCTAGCTTGTCTAATGTTAGGTTGCAGACTTCTAGTTCATTTGCTTCTGGTGCTATCATAAGCCTGTGTCTTTCCTGCGTTTTCGCTAAATTAATGAGCTGCTTCCACTTTGTATAAAGTTCTATATACATAGGCACATTTATATATGTCTATATTTACACAAGTTAACTATTTGCTGGTTGAAGGATTGTTATATTATTTGTAATTGTAATTTGTAATTGTAAATACTAAATACATGTAATTTGGGTTTTGCATTTGTATTTTAAATGATACTGAGTGCCGTCGAAGTCTTATGTTCTAGCTAATAGTGCTCTTTAATTGGTGAAGACGCTTGTTCAATTATTCTCTCCCTCTCTCTGTTAATAAAATGGGTTCATATACATGTACCTGGTATAAAGACATGGAATTTAGTACTTCTAGAAATAATATATATTCTAAGGCTGAATAAATTATTCCCTCTTTTTGGAGTGACAGGTTTTTTTTTTCTTTCACGGGGTTCAATATATCACCATTTTCTGGCAAGCACATGCCGTTGATTACAATTTGCATGAAACAATGTTCTTTGAGCGGTTGGATGTGCTGATGGGTAGAAATAAAAATAAAAGCATTTTTGCTGTTGCCAATGAAAAGGGTTGACACAGGTTTGCCTCTGAAGCTAGAAATTTATTTGATTCAGCTTAGCAAATATTCTGAAGGAAGAGGCGTTTGTCTCCTGTTTTTCTCAGAATCTGTGTAGGACAGATGGAGATGACACTGAGATGGATAAATATATATATATATATATATATATACTGTACATAATTATCATGATCCACACTGCCTTAATATAAAAATGCATTTCATATTTATAACAGGTAGAAATTGACAGTTTGAAATTTTTCTCCATCCCTGATTGTCATTATTTACGTATTAGTCCGCTTCAATAAGCTGAACTTGGTGCTGGATACTATTTGCATATATGTTATTTTAGCTTTTAGCCATACCGTTGTTTATCAGTTTAATAATCGGTCGAGAGTTGTGGAATTTTGTTAGAAGTACGTAAAAAAACAACAATATATCGGAGACAGCAATGAACACTACAATAGTATATATGTTGTGTTTATTTAACACCAAAAACTGGTACAGTTGTATACTTACAATGTATAATAATTGTTATTTTGCAAGTGCTTGTCTATATAAATGATAAATATATACACAGATTATGTTATATAGATACGTTAATGATATCATCCGCAGTGTGATTGTCTTGTCCAATGGCACTCACTTCTATAACACAAAGAGCTGATCATTCCCTTAAAATATTTATTGTTTTAATATTTATTCCACTTTTTTTTTGCATTATAGTCAATAAGGTCTTACAGTGCATCTTGGGAAATCTTCCCTGTTTAATAACATTTGATTGGACAATTCAAATTTTCAACAGTATTTTCATTGGCTTGTAAAAAAAACTGGATGACAAACCAGCCAATTACAGAGTTTGTCTAATGGTCCATTTCTGGTCACATTTATTTCATTGGCTTGTAAAAAAAACTGGATGACAAACCAGCCAATTACAGAATTTGTCTAATGGTCCATTTCTGGTCACATTTATTCAGAGAACCAAACTGAATTAACAGCTCGTGATAAAAAAAAGTCACACAGGGGAGGTAACTGGTCTCTTACTCTTGGCGGCATTCCAGCTGGTATTACCTCCCTTATAATATTACCACCCTTGAAAATATTAATGCTATTGTATGGAGGTCCTAAAAAATATAAGCCAATACTTGTTATCACATGTACATTCCCTCCAAGTAAATGTTATTTCAGAGTTATCATGTGACTAGTGAATATAGAACGAGAGAAATGTAACAGTTATGTTACATGATGTTCCAATTTCTGTTTTCATCAATAACATCAGAACAGCTGCAATTTATGTAAATTTACATATCTCAAAATAATTGGGAGATGTAGGCATATCAATGGAAAGATATTGTAGAAGACTGCAGACAGTGTCGTTAGATGATATCCTCAAAGTCAAAGGAACTGTTCCTCCTTTGGAATGTTTTTATTTGTTTACCAATGTCTAATGACTATTTTGGACTGCCAAGAAAGCACTCTAACTATACCGGCAATAATCCTTAAATCAGTGGCACCTTAAATAGTACATACCTCATTATTTGTTGTCCGTATATATGTGTATCCACTGCTTTACCTCAGTTCCTCTAATAATTCAATCAGACTATAAAATCTGGGGTGATCAAATTTATTGGAACAGAAAGTTGACAAAATGAGTCAAATAATGCATGTAATCCATTATTAGCTGAACAGCCGATTGACTGTTTTGGCCCCAAAATTGTGGGTGATTGAATTTCGATAGGGTGATTGAATTATTAGAGGGATTACCATGTGTTAGATCTCAAATGATCTCGGTGTTATCTTCTATATTCCATTGGATTTATTCTGGAAAATTTGTTTTGGAAATTGTCTTTCGGTTTTCTTTTTGCTTCCCAACGGATTGTCTGTATAGTACATACAAATGTATAAGTGTGTCTACATGCATATCTCAGACTTTTTGTTTCTAATGGATCTCATACTTGAATTTATGACTGTATCATCTCATCTGTGTTATTGTTACTTGTGTACATACCCTGGGGAACCAATTGGCTTCAGTATTGTGCAGTTCAGATGTGCAGTTCCAGGTTTTACGGCAAACTAGTATCCACTGAAACATCAAGGGCTTAGGCAACGGGGTGCACCAAATTTTGCAGGCCAAAATGGGGGAAAAAAACGAAAGCAAGATTAGCACAGAAGTAGAAATAAACTTGTTTTGTGAATTCTCTAATTGAATGATCATTTTAGATTGTATCAGTGTATTTCCATGACTATTTTTGGTGATATCTGCTCTTATAAGACATTCTGGCACAATTTTGTTACAATCCCCGCACTGCTGGAATCCTCTCCCAGTTAGTGCCAATTTACCATCAATTTTCAGAAAAAAAGAAAATACTATGCCAACAGGAAGTACCCCTCTCTCTGAGGCCCCCTAAACTTGACAACTTGTCCATGCCCTTGACAAAGCTTCGTTCGAGAAAGTTTTGAAGGATCGATCTTTTGACAATAATGTTGCATTTCCGCATATCAGCGAGAGAGGTCAAAGTATGCATACAATAGATTTTTAGCAGGGAATCCCTGGAACTTTGGCCATGATGGTCGAGATTTGGGTCTGTACTATGTGCAGTTCAAGTTTATAACCACCAAAGTTTCCATGATAATATTAGAGACATTGTTGACAAGATTTGAGTAAAAATTCTTTGTTTATATTACATATGATGTTTGTAATATGTCGTTAATTCCACCAGAAATCCAAGTTGAATCAATACATCAATTTGACATACATAGGTAACAGTTACCAATGGAGCTGGATGAGGGCGAGGCAGATGGGTTCCACAGGGTGATGTGGCTTTATTGGATCTGTTGTTACCTTGTGTATAGCCCATGGATAAGTTATCACAAGTACATACTGGATATGTTATTACTAGTGCATACTGGATATGTAAATACTGGTGAATACTGGATATGTTATTGCTAGTAAAAACGATTGAAAGAAAGAGTATTGCTAGTAAACCCTGGATATGTTAATACTGGTAAATACTGGATATGTTATTGCTAGTAAACACTGGATATGTTAATACTGGTACATACTGAATATGTTATTACTAGTATGTTATTATGGTACATACTGGATATGTTATTGCTATTTGTATAGTCTACATGATCTCTGTTATAGCTGTTTGTGTAATGAAACTATGCATAATGGATTTACCTGTTCTACTGGACAGTGTAAAGGACGGACAATTGATTTGTCAGAAAATGTATGGATGATTTTATATACCACATACATTTAAAAGCACTACCATTGTTTTATCAATGAATATATATTCAGTCTGTGAGTGCAATTGTTGGATTGTTTCAAAATGCTCATTTTGATTGGTTGATATGGTTCATCGTTAGGTCCAATCAGAAAGCATTTTACAATTGTCTTGTAGATTTGACCAATCAGAAAGCATTTCAGTGCCCTCTGGGGGTTGGGCCAATCAGTAAGTGTTTCACTGTGTTTTGCATTTGAACCAATCGGAAAGCATTTCAGAGGCATGTGAACTGAACCGATAGGAAAGCATTTTTGTGACATGTGAATTGAACCAATCGGAGAGCATTTTGATGACCCATTGATTGAACCAATTAGAAAGCATTTGAGTGATTTTAGTGAACTGAACCAATCAGAGGGCATTTCACTGGCTGTGCATTGAACCAATTAGAGGGCATTCCTAAACTTGATAGACAAGCCAACATTAAAGCACTTTATTGCGTAAAATGAATTTGTTTCACTTTCTGCGAAGGTAGAAACATTTTGTATCTATGACTGGAGTTTGCATATTAAAATAGTTTATTCTCAACAAGGCTTGTTTTTGATTTGGTGTGAATGAATTTCTGTATTTTATTTCCCGGTAAAGTTCTACATATGTGGTATGTTATTGATCGAAATTAACACTTGATCAAAGGATGGAGTATAGACAGGTCAGGGAATTAACACTTGATCAAAGGATGGCATATAGGCAGGTCAGGGAATTAACACCTGATCAAAGGATGGAGTATAGGCAGGTCAGGGAATTAACACTTGATCAAAGGATGGAGTATAGGCAAGTCAGGGAATTAACACTTGATCAAAGGATGGAGTATAGGCAGGTCGGGGAATCAACACTTGATCAAAGGATGGAGTATAGGCATGTCAGGGAATTAACACTTGATCAAAGGATGGAGTATAGGCAGGTCAGGGAATTAACACTTGATCAAAGGATGGAGTATAGGCAAGTCAGGGAATTAACACTTGATCAAAGGATGGAGTATAGGCATGTCAGGGAATTAACACCTGATCAAAGGATGGAGTATAGGCATGTCAGGGAATTAACACTTGATCAAAGGCTGGAGTATAGGCATGTCAGGGAATTAACACCTGATCAAAGTATGGAGTATAGTCATGTCAGGGAATTAACACTTGATCAAAGGCTGGAGTATAGAAATGTCAGGGAATTAACACTTGATCAAAGGCTGGAGTATAGGCATGTCAGAGAATTAACACCTGATCAAAGTATGGAGTATAGGCATGTCAGGGAATTAACACTTGATCAAAGGATGGAGTATAGGCATGTCGGAATTAATACTTGATCAAAGGATTGAGTATAGGCAGGTCAGGGAATTAACACTTGATCAAAGGATGGAGTATAGGCAGGTCAGAGAATTAATACTTGATCAAAGGATTGAGTATAGGCAGGTCAGGGAATTAACACGATGAAAGGATGGAGTATAGGCATGTCGGGGAATTAACACTTGATCAAAGGATTGAGTATAGGCAGGTCAGGGAATTAAAACTTGATCAAAGGATGGAGTATAGGCATGTCGGAATTAATACTTGATCAAAGGATTGAGTATAGGCAGGTCAGGGAATTAACACTTGATCAAAGGATGGAGTATAGGCATGTCAGGGAATTAACACTTGATCAAAGGCTGGAGTATAGGCATGTCCGGGAATTAACACTTGATCAAAGGCTGGAGTATAGCCATGTCCGGGAATTAACACCTGATCAAAGTATGGAGTATAGGCATGTCAGGGAATTAACACTTGATCAAAGGATGGAGTATAGGCATGTCGGAATTAATACTTGATCAAAGGATTGAGTATAGGCAGGTCAGGGAATGAACACTTGATCAAATGATGGAGTATAGGCAGGTCAGAGAATTAATACTTGATCAAAGGATTGAGTATAGGCAGGTCAGGGAATTAACACTTGATCAAAGGATGGAGTATAGGCATGTCAGGGAATTAACACCTGATCAAAGTATGGAGTATAGGCATGTCAGGGAATTAACACTTGATCAAAGGCTGGAGTATAGGCATGTCCGGGAATTAACACTTGATCAAAGGCTGGAGTATAGCCATGTCCGGGAATTAACACCTGATCAAAGTATGGAGTATAGGCATGTCAGGGAATTAACACTTGATCAAAGGATGGAGTATAGGCATGTCGGAATTAATACTTGATCAAAGGATTGAGTATAGGCAGGTCAGGGAATGAACACTTGATCAAATGATGGAGTATAGGCAGGTCAGAGAATTAATACTTGATCAAAGGATTGAGTATAGGCAGGTCAGGGAATTAACACGATCAAAGGATGGAGTATAGGCATGTCGGGGAATTAACACTTGATCAAAGGATTGAGTATAGGCAGGTCAGGGAATTAAAACTTGATCAAAGGATGGAGTATAGGCATGTCGGAATTAATACTTGATCAAAGGATTGAGTATAGGCAGGTCAGGGAATTAACACTTGATCAAAGGATGGAGTATAGGCAAGTCAGGGAATTAACACTTGATCAAAGGATGGAGTATAGGCATGTCAGGAAATTAACACCTGATCAAAGGATGGAGTATAGGCATGTCAGGGAATTAACACTAGATCAAAGGCTGGAGTATAGGCATGTCAGGGAATTAACACCTGATCAAAGTATGGAGTATAGGCATGTCAGGGATTTAACCCTTGATCAAAGGCTGGAGTATAGGCATGTCAGGGAATTAACACGTGATCAAAGGCTGGAGTATAGGCATGTCAGGGAATTAACACCTGATCAAAGTATGGAGTATAGGCATGTCAGGGAATTAACACTTGATCAAAGGATGGAGTATAGGCATGTCGGAATTAATACTTGATCAAAGGATTGAGTATAGGCAGGTCAGGGGATTAACACTTGATCAAAGGATGGAGTATAGGCAGGTCAGAGAATTAATACTTGATCAAAGGATTGAGTATAGGCAGGTCAGGGAATTAACACGATCAAAGGATGGAGTATAGGCATGTCGGGGAATTAACACTTGATCAAAGGATTGAGTATAGGCAGGTCAGGGAATTAAAACTTGATCAAAGGATGGAGTATAGGCATGTCGGAATTAATACTTGATCAAAGGATTGAGTATAGGCAGGTCAGGGAATTAACACTTGATCAAAGGATGAAGTATAGGCATGTCAGGGAATTAACACCTGATCAAAGTATGGAGTATAGGCATGTCAGGGAATTAACACTTGATCAAAGGCTGGAGTATAGGCATGTCCGGGAATTAACACTTGATCAAAGGCTGGAGTATAGCCATGTCAGGGAATTAACACCTGGTCAAAGTATGGAGTATAGGCATGTCAGGGAATTAACACTTGATCAAAGGATGGAGTATAGGCATGTCGGAATTAATACTTGATCAAAGGATTGAGTATAGGCAGGTCAGGGAATTAACACTTGATCAAAGGATGGAGTATAGGCAGGTCAGAGAATTAATACTTGATCAAAGGATTGAGTATAGGCAGGTCAGGGAATTAACACGATCAAAGGATGGAGTATAGGCATGTCGGGGAATTAACACTTGATCAAAGGATTGAGTATAGGCAGGTCAGGGAATTAAAACTTGATCAAAGGATGGAGTATAGGCATGTCGGAATTAATACTTGATCAAAGGATTGAGTATATGCAGGTCAGGGAATTAACACTTGATCAAAGGATGGAGTATAGGCATGTCGGGGAATTAACACTTGATCAAAGGATGGAGTATAGGCATGTCAGGGAATTAACACTTGATCAAAGGATGGAGTAGAGGCATGTCAGGGAATTAACACTTGATCAAAGGATGGAGTACAGACAGGTCAGGGAATAACACTTGATCAAAGGATGGAGTATAGGCATGTCAGGGAATTAACACTTGATCAAAGGATGGAGTATAGGCAGGACGGGGAATTAACACTTGATCAAAGGATGGAGTATAGGCAGGTCAGGGAATTAACACTTGATCAAAGGATGGAGTATAGGCAGGTCAGGGCATTATAACTTTATCAAGGATGGAGTATAGGCATGTCAGGGAATTAACACTTGATCAAAGGATGGAGTATAGGCAGGTCAGGGAATTAACACTTGATCAAAGGATGGAGTATAGGCATGTCAGGGAATTATCGCTTGATCAAGGGATGGAGTATCTAGGCATGCCGGGGAATTAACACTTGATCAAAGGATGGAGTATAGGCATGTCAGGAAATTAACACTTGATCAAAAGGTGGAGCATAGACATGTCGGGGAATAACACTTGATCAAAGGATGGAGTATAGACATGTCGGGGAATTAACACTTGATCAAAGGATGGAGTATAGGCATGTCAGGAAATTAACACTTGATCAAAGGATGGAGTATAGACATGTCGGGGTAACACTTGATCAAAGGATGGAGTATATGCAGGTCAGGGAATTAACACTTGACCAAAGGATGGAGTATAGACAGGTCAGGGAATTAACACTTGGTCGAACGATGGAGTATCTAGGCATGCCGGGGAATTAACACTTGACCAAAGGATGGAGTATCTAGGCATGCCGGGGAATTAACACTTGACCAAAGGATGGAGTATAGGCAGGTCAGGGAATTAACACTTGATCAAAGGATGGAGTATAGACAGGTCAGGGAATTAACACTTGGTCGAACGATGGAGTATAGGCAGGTTAGGGTAATACTTGGTGAAAGGATGGAGTATAGGCAGGTCAGAGAATTATAACTTTATCAAGGATGGAGTATAGGCATGTCAGGGAATTAACACTTGACCAAAGGATGGAGTATAGACGGGTCAGGGTAATACTTGGTGAAAGGATCGAGTATAGGCAGGTCAGGGTAATACTTGGTGAAAGGATCGAGTATAGGCAGGTCAGGGAATTATAACTTTATCAAGGATGGAGTATAGGCATGTCAGGGAATTAACACTTGATCGAAGGATGGAGTATAGGCAGGTCAGGGCATTATAACTTTATCAAGGATGGAGTATAGGCATGTCAGGGAATTAACAGTTGATCAAAGGATGGAGTATAAGCATGTCAGGGAATTAACACTTGATGATAGGATGAAGTATAGGCATGTCAGGGTAACACTTGATCAAAGGATGGAGTATATGCAGGTCAGGGAATTAACACTTGACCAAAGGATGGAGTATAGGCATGTCGGGGAATTAACACTTGACCAAAGGATGGAGTATAGGCAGGTCAGGGAATTAACACTTGACCAAAGCATGGAGTATAAACAGGTCAGGGAATTAACACTTGGTCGAACGATGGAGTATAGGCAGGTCAGGGTAATACTTGGTGAAAGGATGGAGTATAGGCAGGTCAGGGAATTATAACTTTATCAAGGATGGAGTATAGGCATGTCAGGGAATTAACACTTGATCGAAGGATGGAGTATAGGCAGGTCAGGGCATTATAACTTTATCAAGGATGGAGTATAGGCATGTCAGGGAATTAACACTTGATCAAAGGATGGAGTATAGGCAGGTCAGGGAATGAACACTTGATCAAAGGCTGGTGTATAGGCATGTCAGGGAATTAACACTTGATCAGAGGATGGAGTATAGGCAGGTCAGGGCATTATAACTTTATCAAGGATGGAGTATAGGCATGTCAGGGAATTAACACTTGGTCAAAGGATGGAGTATAGGCAGGTCAGGGAATTAACACTTGATCAAAGGATGGAGTATAGGCGGGTCAGAGAATTAACACTTGGTCAAAGGATGGAGTATAGGCATGTCAGGGAATTATCGCTTGATCAAAGGATGGAGTATAGGCATGGCAAGGAATAATCGCTTGATCAAAGAATGGAGTATAGGCATGTCAGGGAATTAACACTTGATCAAAGGCTGGAGTATAGGCATGTCCGGGAATTAACACTTGATCAAAGGCTGGAGTATAGCCATGTCCGGGAATTAACACCTGATCAAAGTATGGAGTATAGGCATGTCAGGGAATTAACACTTGATCAAAGGATGGAGTATAGGCATGTCGGAATTAATACTTGATCAAAGGATTGAGTATAGGCAGGTCAGGGAATGAACACTTGATCAAATGATGGAGTATAGGCAGGTCAGAGAATTAATACCTGATCAAAGGATTGAGTATAGGCAGGTCAGGGAATTAACACGATCAAAGGATGGAGTATAGGCATGTCGGGGAATTAACACTTGATCAAAGGATTGAGCATAGGCAGGTCAGGGAATTAAAACTTGATCAAAGGATGGAGTATAGGCGTGTCGGAATTAATACTTGATCAAAGGATTGAGTATAGGCAGGTCAGGGAATTAACACTTGATCAAAGGCTGGAGTATAGGCATGTCAGGGAATTAACACCTGATCAAAGTATGGAGTATAGGCATGTCAGGGAATTAACACTTGATCAAAGGATGGAGTATAGGCATGTCGGAATTAATACTTGATCAAAGGATTGAGTATAGGCAGGTCAGGGAATTAACACTTGATCAAAGGATGGAGCATAGGCAGGTCAGAGAATTAATACTTGATCAAAGGATTGAGTATAGGCAGGTCAGGGAATTAACACGATCAAAGGATGGAGTATAGGCATGTGGGGGAATTAACACTTGATCAAAGGATTGAGTATAGGCAGGTCAGGGAATTAAAACTTGATCAAAGGATGGAGTATAGGCATGTCAGGGAATTAACACGATCAAAGGCTGGAGTATAGGCATGTCAGGGAATTAACACCTGATCAAAGTATGGAGTATAGGCATGTCAGGGAATTAACACTTGATCAAAGGCTGGAGTATAGGCATGTCCGGGAATTAACACTTGATCAAAGGCTGGAGTATAGCCATGTCAGGGAATTAACACCTGGTCAAAGTATGGAGTATAGGCATGTCAGGGAATTAACACTTGATCAAAGGATGGAGTATAGGCATGTCGGAATTAATACTTGATCAAAGGATTGGGTATAGGCAGGTCAGGGAATTAACACTTGATCAAAGGATGGAGTATAGGCAGGTCAGAGAATTAATACTTGATCAAAGGATTGAATATAGGCAGGTCAGGGAATTAACACGATCAAAGGATGGAGTATAGGCATGTCGGGGAATTAACACTTGATCAAAGGATTGAGTATAGGCAGGTCAGGGAATTAAAACTTGATCAAAGGATGGAGTATAGGCATGTCGGAATTAATACTTGATCAAAGGATTGAGTATATGCAGGTCAGGGAATTAACACTTGATCAAAGGATGGAGTATAGGCATGTCGGGGAATTAACACTTGATCAAAGGATGGAGTATAGGCATGTCAGGGAATTAACACTTGATCAAAGGATGGAGTAGAGGCATGTCAGGGAATTAACACTTGATCAAAGGATGGAGTACAGACAGGTCAGGGAATAACACTTGATCAAAGGATGGAGTATAGGCATGTCAGGGAATTAACACTTGATCAAAGGATGGAGTATAGGCAGGACGGGGAATTAACACTTGATCAAAGGATGGAGTATAGGCAGGTCAGGGAATTAACACTTGATCAAAGGATGGAGTATAGGCAGGTCAGGGAATTAACACTTGATCAAATGATGGAGTATAGGCAGGTCAGGGAATTAACACTTGATCAAAGGATGGAGTATATGCATGTCAGGGTAACACTTGATCAAAGGATGGAGCATAGGCATGTCAGGGAATTAACACTTGATCAAAGGATGGAGTATAGGCATGTCGGAATTAATACTTGATCAAAGGATTGAGTATAGGCAGGTCAGGGAATTAACACTTGATCAAAGGATGGAGTATAGGCAGGTCAGAGAATTAATACTTGATCAAAGGATTGAGTATAGGCAGGTCAGGGAATTAACACGATGAAAGGATGGAGTATAGGCATGTCGGGGAATTAACACTTGATCAAAGGATTGAGTATAGGCAGGTCAGGGAATTAAAACTTGATCAAAGGATGGAGTATAGGCATGTCGGAATTAATACTTGATCAAAGGATTGAGTATATGCAGGTCAGGGAATTAACACTTGATCAAAGGATGGAGTATAGGCATGTCGGAGAATTAACACTTGATCAAAGGATGGAGCATAGGCATGTCAGGGAATTAACACTTGATCAAAGGATGGAGTAGAGGCATGTCAGGGAATTAACACTTGATCAAAGGATGGAGTACAGACAGGTCCGGGAATAACACTTGATCAAAGGATGGAGTATAGGCATGTCAGGGAATTAACACTTGATCAAAGGATGGAGTATAGGCAGGACGGGGAATTAACACTTGATCAAAGGATGGAGTATAGGCAGGTCAGGGAATTAACACTTGATCAAAGGATGGAGTATAGGCAGGTCAGGGAATTAACACTTGATCAAAGGATGGAGTATAGGCAGGTCAGGGAATTAACACTTGATCAAAGGATGGAGTATAAGCATGTCAGGGTAACACTTGATCAAAGGATGGAGTATAGGCAGGTCAGGGAATTATAACTTTATCAAGGATGGAGTATAGGCATGTCGGGGAATTAACACTTGATCGAAGGATGGAGTATAGGCATGTCAAGCCATTATAACTTTATCAAGGATGGAGTATAGGCATGTCAGGGAATAAACACTTGATCAAAGGATGGAGTATAGGCAGGTCAGGGAATGAACACTTGATCAAAGGCTGGAGTATAGGCATGTCAGGGAATTAACACTTGATCAGAGGATGGAGTATAGGCAGGTCAGGGCATTATAACTTTATCAGGGATGGAGTATAGGCATGTCAGGGAATTAACACTTGATCAAAGGATGGAGTATAGGCAGGTCAGGGAATTAACACTTGATCAAAGGATGGAGTATAGGCATGTCAGGGAATTATCGCTTGATCAAAGGATGGAGTATCTAGGCATGCCGGGGAATTAACACTTGATCAAAGGATGGAGTATAGGCATGTCAGGAAATTAACACTTGATCAAAAGGTGGAGTATAGCCATGTCGGGGAATAACACTTGATCAAAGGATGGAGTATAGACATGTCGGGGAATTAACACTTGATCAAAGGATGGAGTATAGGCATGTCAGGAAATTAACACTTGATCAAAGGATGGAGTATAGACATGTCGGGGTAACACTTGATCAAAGGATGGAGTATATGCAGGTCAGGGAATTAACACTTGACCAAAGGATGGAGTATAGACAGGTCAGGGAATTAACACTTGGTCGAACGATGGAGTATCTAGGCATGCCGGGGAATTAACACTTGACCAAAGGATGGAGTATCTAGGCATGCCGGGGAATTAACACTTGACCAAAGGATGGAGTATAGGCAGGTCAGGGAATTAACACTTGATCAAAGGATGGAATATAGACAGGTCAGGGAATTAACACTTGGTCGAACGATGGAGTATAGGCAGGTTAGGGTAATACTTGGTGAAAGGATGGAGTATAGGCAGGTCAGAGAATTATAACTTTATCAAGGATGGAGTATAGGCATGTCAGGGAATTAACACTTGACCAAAGGATGGAGTATAGACAGGTCAGGGAATTAACACTTGGTCGAACGATGGAGTATAGGCAGGTCAGGGTAATACTTGGTGAAAGGATCGAGTATAGGCAGGTCAGGGAATTATAACTGTATCAAGGATGGAGTATAGGCATGTTAGGGAATTAACACTTGATCGAAGGATGGAGTATTGGCAGGTCAGGGCATTATAACTTTATCAAGGATGGAGTATAGGCATGTCAGGGAATTAACAGTTGATCAAAGGATGGAGTATAAGCATGTCAGGGAATTAACACTTGATGATAGGATGAAGTATAGGCATGTCAGGGTAACACTTGATCAAAGGATGGAGTATATGCAGGTCAGGGAATTAACACTTGACCAAAGGATGGAGTATAGGCATGTCGGGGAATTAACACTTGACCAAAGGATGGAGTATAGGCAGGTCAGGGAATTAACACTTGACCAAAGCATGGAGTATAAACAGGTCAGGGAATTAACACTTGGTCGAACGATGGAGTATAGGCAGGTCAGGGTAATACTTGGTGAAAGGATGGAGTATAGGCAGGTCAGGGAATTATAACTTTATCAAGGATGGAGTATAGGCATGTCAGGGAATTAACACTTGATCGAAGGATGGAGTATAGGCAGGTCAGGGCATTATAACTTTATCAAGGATGGAGTATAGGCATGTCAGGGAATTAACACTTGATCAAAAGATGGAGTATAGGCAGGTCAGGGAATGAACACTTGATCAAAGGCTGGTGTATAGGCATGTCAGGGAATTAACACTTGATCAGAGGATGGAGTATAGGCAGGTCAGGGCATTATAACTTTATCAAGGATGGAGTATAGGCATGTCAGGGAATTAACACTTGGTCAAAGGATGGAGTATAGGCAGGTCAGGGAATTAACACTTGATCAAAGGATGGAGTATAGGCGGGTCAGAGAATTAACACTTGGTCAAAGGATGGAGTATAGGCATGTCAGGGAATTATCGCTTGATCAAAGGATGGAGTATAGGCATGTCGGAATTAGCGCTTGATCAAAGGATGGAGTATAGGCATGTCAGGGAATTATCGCTTGATCAAAGGATGGAGTATAGGCATGTCAGGGAATTAACGCTTGATCAAAGGATGGAGTATAGGCATGTCAGGGAATTATCGCTTGATCAAAGGATGGAGTATAGGCATGCCAGGGAATTATCGCTTGATCAAAGGATGGAGTATAGGCATGTCAGGGAATTATCGCTTGATCAAAGAATGGAGTATAGGCATGTCAAGGAATTATCGCTTGATCAAAGAATGGAGTATAGGCATGTCAGGGAATTATCGCTTGATCAAAGGATGGAGTTTAAGCATGTCAGGGAATTATCGCTTGATCAAAGGATGGAGTATAGGCATGTCAGGGAATTAACGCTTGATCAAAGGATGGAGTATAGGCATGTCAGGGAATTATCGCTTGATCAAAGGATGGAGTATAGGCAGGTCAGCGAATTAACGCTTGATCAAAGGATGGAGTATAGGCATGTCAGGGAACTACCGCTTGATCAAAGGATGGAGTATAGGCAGGTCAGGGAATTAACACTTGGTCAAAGGATGGAGTATAGGCAGGTCAGGGAATTAACACTTGGTCAAAGGATGGAGTATAGGCATGTCAGGGAATTATCGCTTGATCAAAGGATGGAGTATAGGCAGGTCAGGGAATTAACACTTGGTCAAAGGATGGAGTATAGGCAGGTCAGGAAATTAACACTTGGTCAAAGGATGGAGTATAGGCAGGTCAGGGAATTATCGCTTGATCAAAGGATGGAGTATAGGCAGGTCAGGGAATTAACACTTGATCAAAGGATTGAGTATAGGCATGTCAATGAATTAACACTTGATCAAAGGGTGGAGTATAGGCAGGTCATGGAATTAACACTTGATCAAAGGATGGAGTATAGGCAGGTCTGGGTATTAACACTTGATCAAAGGATGGAGTAGAGGCATGCCGGGGAATTAACACTTGATCAAAGGATGGAGCATAGGCAGGTCAGGGAATTAACACTTGATGGAGGGATGGAGTATAGGCAGGTCAGGGCATTATAACTTTATCAAGGATGGAGTATATGCATGTCAGGGAATTAACACTTGATCGAAGGATGGAGTATAGGCAGGTCAGTGCATTATAACTTTATCAAGGATGGAGTATAGGCAGGTCAGGGCATTATAACTTTATCAAGGATGGGGTATATGCATGTCAGGAAATTAACAATTGATCAAAGGATGGAGTATAGGCAGGTCAAAGTACACTTTTGGTCAAAGGATGGGTATAGGCATGTCAAGGGGAATTATCGCTTGATCAAAGGATGGAGTATAGGCATGTCGGAATTAGCGCTTGATCAAAGGATGGAGTATAGGCATGTCAGGGAATTATCGCTTGATCAAAGGATGGAGTATAGGCATGTCAGGGAATTAACGCTTGATCAAAGGATGGAGTATAGGCATGTCAGGGAATTATCGCTTGATCAAAGGATGGAGTATAGGCATGCCAGGGAATTATCGCTTGATCAAAGGATGGAGTATAGGCATGTCAGGGAATTATCGCTTGATCAAAGGATGGAGTATAGGCATGTCAGGCAATTATCGCTTGATCAAAGAATGGAGTATAGGCATGTCAAGGAATTATCGCTTGATCAAAGAATGGAGTATAGGCATGTCAGGGAATTATCGCTTGATCAAAGGATGGAGTATAAGCATATCAGGGAATTATCGCTTGATCAAAGGATGGAGCATAGGCATGTCAGGGAATTAACGCTTGATCAAAGGATGGAGTACAGGCATGTCAGAGAATTATCGCTTGATCAAAGGATGGAGTATAGGCAGGTCAGCGAATTAACGCTTGATCAAAGGATGGAGTATAGGCATGTCAGGGAACTACCACTTGATCAAAGGATGGAGTATAGGCAGGTCAGGGAATTAACACTTGGTCAAAAGATGGAGTATAGGCAGGTCAGGGAATTAACACTTGGTCAAAGGATGGAGTATAGGCATGTCAGGGAATTATCGCTTGATCAAAGGATGGAGTATAGGCAGGTCAGGGAATTAACACTTGGTCAAAGGATGGAGTATAGGCAGGTCAGGAAATTAACACTTGGTCAAAGGATGGAGTATAGGCAGGTCAGGGAATTATCGCTTGATCAAAAGATGGAGTATAGGCAGGTCAGGGAATTAACACTTGATCAAAGGATTGAGTATAGGCATGTCAATGAATTAACACTTGATCAAAGGATGGGGTATAGCCAGGTCAGGGAATTAACACTTGATCAAAGGATGGAGTATAGGCAGGTCTGGTATTAACACTTGATCAAAGGATGGAGTAGAGGCATGCCGGGGAATTAACACTTGATCATAGGATGGAGTATAGGCATGTCAGGGTAACAATTGATCAAAGGATCGAGTATATGCAGGTCAGGGAATTAACACTTGATCAAAGGATGAAGTATAGGCATGTCGGGGAATTAACACTTGATCATAGGATGGAGTATAGGCATGTCAGGGTAACAATTGATCAAAGGATCGAGTATATGCAGGTCAGGAATTAACACTTGATCAAAGGATGAAGTATAGGCATGTCGGGGAATTAACACTTGATCAAAGGATGGAGTATAGGCATGTCAGGGAATTAACACCTGATCAAAGGATGGAGTATAGGCATGTCAGGGAATTAACACTTGATCAAAGGCTGGAGTATAGCCATGTCAGGGAATTAACACCTGATCAAAGTATGGAGTATAGGCATGTCAGGGAATTAACACTTGATCAAAGGCTGGAGTATAGGCATGTCAGGGAATTAACACTTGATCAAAGGCTGGAGTATAGGCATGTCAGGGAATTAACACCTGATCAAAGTATGGAGTATAGGCATGTCAGGGAATTAACACTTGATCAAAGGATGGAGCATAGGCAAGTCGGAATTAATACTTGATCAAAGGATTGAGTATAGCCAGGTCAGGGAATTAACACTTGATCAAAGGATGGAGTATAGGCAGGTCAGAGAATTAATACTTGATCAAAGGATGGAGTATAGGCATGTCGGGGAATTAACACTTGATCAAAGGATTGAGTATAGGCAGGTCAGGGAATTAAAACTTGATCAAAGGATGGAGTATAGGCATGTCCGAATTAATACTTGATCAAAGGATTGAGTATAGGCAGGTCAGGGAATTAACACTTGATCAAAGGAAGGAGTATAGGCATGTCAAGGAATTAACACCTGATCAAAGTATGGAGTATAGCCATGTCAGGGAATTAACACTTGATCAAAGGCTGGAGTATAGGCATGTCCGGGAATTAACACTTGATCAAAGGCTGGAGTATAGCCATGTCAGGGAATTAACACCTGATCAAAGTACGGAGTATAGGCATGTCAGGGAATTAACACTTGATCAAAGGATGGAGTATAGGCATGTCGGAATTAATACTTGATCAAAGGATCGAGTATAGGCAGGTCAGGGAATTAACACTTGATCAAAGGATGGAGTATAGGCAGGTCAGAGAATTAATACTTGATCAAAGGATTGAGTATAGGCAGGTC